>AYEL01084235.1:0-10216 GCA_000484575.1 Olivierus martensii
AAAACAACATACATCACAACTACACAAAGCTATTGTCTTGGCAGATAGAAACATGACACCACTAAATCTTCAGAACAACACTCCATGCCAAATAGACAACACTGCACACATACAAGAAAAGAAAACATCCTGGTGTAAAAAGGAACTGCATGGCAGACATCCACATGACTTACAAAAACACTTCATTGATGCCAAAGCATCAAACAGCTGGTTAGTCAGGGGGGATCTATTTACTGAAATAGAAGGGTTTATAATAGCTATACAAGACCAGGTTATAAACTCGAAAAACTACAGAAAATACATACTGAAAGACAGCACATTAACAAACGACACATGTAGGAAATGTCACATAGCACCAAAAACAACTCAACACATTATGTCTGGTTGCAAGCTGCTTGCACAAATAGATTACCTGCACAGACACAACCAAGTGTAGCAAACATACACCAAAAGCTTGCAACCAAACACAAATTAATAAACACATTCACACAATAAGACAAATACATACTAGACACAATCCTAGAAAACTCAACACACAAGATGTTTACATACCAGATACAATCCTAGAAAACTCAACACACAAGATGTATGACCCAATCCTAACAGACAAAACCACACACCACAACAGACCAGACATCACTCTTATCCTAACAGACAAAACCATACGCCACAACAGACCAGACATCACTCTCATGCTTATTACAAATACATACCAGACAATCTTAGAAAACTCGACACACAAGATATATTATGACAGAACAATCCTGGCCAATCCTAACAGACAAAACCATACACCACAACAGACCAGACATCACTTGACAAAACCATACATCACAACAGACCAGACATCACTCTCATAGACAAAAAAAACAAACTTACCTACATTATAGACATCTCTGTACCCAACACACACAACATCCAGGTTACATTATAGACATCTCTATACCCAACACACACAACATCCAGGATGAATCAGACATCACTCTCATAGACAAGCAAAACAAAGTTACCTACATTATCATCTCAATACATTATGGCATCTCAATTATGGCATTACATTATGCCTATTACATTATGGCATCTCAATACCAGACACACACAACATCCAGGATGTATTCACCCAAAAAATTAGCAAATACACAGAACTCTCACAAGAAGTTAAACATCTCTGGGGAATGCAAAAGGTAGTCACAGTACCCATCATTCTCTCCCCTCTGGGGAATGCAAAAGGTAGTCATAGTACCCATCATACTCTCCTCAACAGGCATCCAAAGACATACATAACACTACAAAAAGCATCACTACTCAATACATGCTCAGTGCAACATAGTAAGAAAGTTTCTCAGCACTGACACAGACAGTTAACACATGACATACATAACACTACAAAAAGCATCACTACTCAATACATGCAACGTTTCTCAACACTGACATAGACAGTTAGTTAAATTACAGTTAAACATCACAAGTAGCTATGTTTTGACTCATGTCTGACATAGCACTTTGACCCGGAAATACTCCATGCCCATACTGATGTACTATAACAGAGGTGGCCAACTTGTTTGTCATTAAGATCGACTTTATACACTCATGTTCAAAATTAAGAGAATTTGCATGTTTTGTCAAATTTCATGAAAAGAACTGAACGAAATGTAAAACCACTGCTTCAAGACAAAGATGCAAATTTTGTACATCGAATATGTAAGCATACACGTATGTGTGGGTTGAGGCGGTAGAGGAACAGGCTTTATAAGCATGCGTGACAAAACATGCATTTCGTTCGCAAGCACACCTCGCCAAATTTCTTGATGGTTTTTTGCAGCAATCAGTTAAATTCAAATTCTAACAGAAAAAATGAGTAACCATCAACGTTTAGATGATGGAATGAGGTGGCGAATTGTGGGGAGGCTAGAAGCAGGCCAGTCTCAAGTCCAGATTTGTAAAGAGTTCAATTTAATGCCCAGCGTCCTGTGCAACCTTTGGAAACAGTTCCAGGAAACCGGATCCATCTAGAGAAAGCCTGGGCAAAGTCGTCTAATAGCCACAACGACCAGAGAAGATTGCCAATTATCCATTATAGCGAGGCATAACAGGAGTGCTACAGCTTCTCAGCTCGCTTGTGACTTGTATGCGGCCACAGGAACCCGAGTTTCAAGGGTGACTGTTTCCAGAAGACTTCGTGAGAGAGGGTGTTTGCAAGAAGATCTGCTGTTTGCGTCCCACTTACTTCTACGAACAGGAGAGTCCATTTAGCATGGTGCAGAGAGCATAGAGATTGGAGTATAGATCAATGGGCGACCGTTCTCTTCAGTGATGAGTCCTGGTTCAGCCTAACCACTGATTCTCGCCATACGTTCATATGGAAAGAACCAGGGACCTGCTACCTGCCCTCCAAGATCTGTGAAATCGACAATTATGGTGGCAGAGGTTTAATGGTCTGGGCAGGCATCATGTTGGATGGCTGCACACACCTCCATGTCTTTGAAAGAGGCACTATGAATGCTGTGAGGTATAGAGATGAGGTCTTGGAGCTCTATGTTCGCCTTTTGAGGGGTGCAGTTGGCCCTGAGTTCATTTTAATGGACGATAACGCAAGGCCACATAGAACTCTTCTGGTCGACGAATTTCTAGAAAGTGAGGATATTTGCCAGATGGATTGGCCAAGCAGATCTTCAGACCCCAACCCTATAGAGCATGTCTGGGACGCTCTGGGAAGGGCAATTGCAACTCGCAACCCCTCCTCCTAGAACCATCCAGGGCCTGAAAACAGCGTTTCTAAATGAGTGGGACCAATTGCCACAGGAAATCATAAACCATCTTATTTCAAGTATGCAATCACGCTGCGAGGCCTGTATATCTGTAAGAGGGGGCCATACCACCTATTAACCCATTTTTTTGTTCTATTCTGCAACCACTGTTTCATATCTTCCGACTCCAACGAGTGTTATGCACGATCATGCGTGTGTATTATAACTGTTGAATGGTTATTTGTTTTGTATTGTATCAATGTATGTACGTATCAAATTTCATTAAAATCGGTCCAGTAGTTCTGGAGATAATTGACCAAATCTGAAATTTCTCTTAATTTTGAACATGAGTGTATGTTAACAATGAGTTCATGATCTACCTTTGAAATTCTTCATTTGATGGTGAGAGTAGAGATAGAAGCTCAAAACCACATATCCCAAAACGAGATACCCGGCAGTGGCGACGGTTTTTTCCTTTTACTTTACTCATAAATCTCAAACACAACATTTCACTTCAACTCTCATAACTGTCAATTCATAGGCATCATGTTGGCATCGTCAGTGAATTTAAAATTTTGTCTAAATTCTCTGCTGCTACCGGCTATTCAATTTAGGGCCATACTCAGCAATAAAGCGAAATTTTGGCTTTACTTGTCTAGAGATGGCACTATGCAGTAACAGATTCGTCCGATAACTTACGAAGATCAACTACAAATAGTCCCGTGATCGACTTGTTGGCCACCCCTGTACTATAACATAATAATAATAATAATAATAATAATTGGAAAAAGAGCATATATAAGGTAGTTTTATTTAGAATTTCATATGACTTAAAAATATATATATATATATAAAGTATTTTTCACATATTATAAATTAGTTTATCATAATAATACTATTTTTCATTATATTAATAATTGTCCAAACTTTCAAAAAATTAGTACAGTCATAAAAACTAGAGTAAGATCTAGCAGTATATTACACATCTATAGTAAAGATTACCTTTTACCCTATTCAGCATATACATAACTAGGGCACTTTCAACTTAAAGAAGTCATCATCAGTAGATTTGCAATACTAAATGGAATTTTCTTTTCTGTTCTGTATTGTGCATCTACTGATGATTTTTAAGTTGAAAATGGTCTAGTTGGGTATGTGTTTTATAATTAAACAATATTTCTCTACCTATTTTGGTCTAGTCTGTATCTTTCAAGTTGTAACTTAAAAGTAGATTGTATTTAACTTATTAAAGACAACTTATATAAGATATATCAGTATGTATTCTATATACAGGGTGCGACAGCTAAATCCGGACAAATTTCAAATTGAATTTCCCGCCCTATTTTATACAACATCAATTTCTTATTTTAAGCAGTGATAGAAGAATTTTTCCAAATGAAAAACATTTCCTACCTTCTATCACCTCGTATTTGCTCATTCTTACTTCCATACGCTAAACAATATATATATCAATAACGCAAAAAAAAACAAGAAAAGTAATCACAAATAGCAAGAAATGTATTCAAATAACGATTCAGCGAACGTAGACTATGGCTTTGTTCCCAGCGGTTTCCTTTGTTCAACAGCTCCCCGTCAGCGTCAGAAAGCTAAGGGGAAAACAATAGAACCAGGCCATCTATGGAAATAGAAATCTGTGATTTCAGTCCTCATTCAGCACATCATGGATTAGTACTCAAGAGTGGGCATTTCAGGATTAGTATTCACTGGCTGGAGGCGGCGTTAAATCATAAAGTAAAAATTCAGTATCCTAGTATTAATGAAATATTAAGTATCAACCATGGAGGTAAGAGTTAGATGGAGATGGCGTGCCTATTCAAGCTAGCCAACAAAATTGAAGCAGGGGGGCGGAGCTTATCCGCCATATTGGTATACCCAAAACATGTTGGTGCTAATCAGAGTGCCGCTAGATATCGCTGCTTCGCTTTAAGGGAGTGATCGCAATAGGAAATTTGGACGCCATTTTGGTTACAAAACGTCAGCTTGCCATTTACTTTAGTAGTTTGAAATGACGTTATGTATTGGATATGTAAAGTCAGAATAATAATAATAAATTATACATTATTGTAAATAAATTACATATGAACAAATTAAACACATCTGATTTTATTTGTAACGTAATATCGTAGTTAATTACACTTTTGCATACATTGTGACAAACGTAACTGAAAACCTGGCAAACCTGCAACCTGGTAAAAGTAATCTTTACTTTAGGTATAAAATTCTCTAAAATAACGGCTTAATATGACATAATATTTTTTTAAATAAGTGATTCATGGCCTTAGCTATTATTTTGTGAATTAATATAATAAGAAAACACCATAAACATGGATATGTTTTGGTCTAAAGAATTCTGCCTCCTAACAGTCCAGATTTGAATCCTTTGGAGTATTACGTATGGAGCGTTGTTGAAAGGGTCTCTACTAGATCGAGACATCCTAATGTGACATCTCTCCAGGCCGTTATTGAGGCAGCGTTTTCGAACTTGGACAAGCAGGCGTTGCGCAGGGCATGTTATCATTTCCGGTCGAGGATCGAGGCAGTAATTGAGGCAGAACATGTCATCGTTTTTGGTTGAGGATCGAGGCAGTAATTGAGGCAGAAGGGAATTACATTCGAGTGCATGTCATCGTTTCTGGTCGAGAATCGAGGCAGTAATTGAGGCAAAAGGGAATTACATCGAGTAATTTTAATCTAAAAGGGATCCCCATTATGTGCAAATGATAATTTTCGATAATTTTATTCTTTTTGTTAAATAAAATTTTGTTTAATTAAATTGTCTCATAATTTTATTCTTTTTGTTAAATAAAATTTTAGATCGGAAGAGCGGTGTTTAATTAAATTGTTTATTTTGTCCGGATTTAGCTGGCACACCCTGTTTAATTATAAATCTGTTTATTTTGTCCAGATTTAGCTGGCGCACCCTGTATATGCTTAGCTTTATTATTATTTAAAAAATATAATGAATATACTAGTTTTAAAATTTCTGATTTCTATTATTATTTTTTCAGATAGACATTAGCAATAACAGGAAATGCTAATTACTGTATTATAAAACATTTTCAGTCTTTAATAAGACTAAAAATGTTTTATAATAATAAATATTTTCTGTTATAGGAGCTGGTAAATGTGTGAAAAAATAATGAATATATTTTTAAATTAAACCAGAAGATACTTATTAACATCATGTTAACTTTTAAAATTCACTTACTTTGTAAAATTGATCCTTTATTTCTTCTTCTATAGTTATCATTTGATTCCTTAGCTCTTAAGATAAGAATGAAATACAAAATTCAAATATTAACTATTGCTAGTTTTAATTTACATACATAAATGATTATATTTTTAAACCAAAAATTATACTAAACTGATTACACATTAAATATGATATTAATCATATCTTAAATTATGTGTACTGCCTCAAAAGAGAACTTTTTAAACTCTTAAGATAGTAAATCTTAGTCTCAAAGATTTTATTTAAAACACACTAAACTGAAAGTTTTTTATATAATATAATAACTGAAAGTTTTTTATTAAAAATAAATAAAAAAAAAATTGGCTAAAACTGAAATAATAATACAATTTTTTAATTAGGAATTAAGAAATTTTATAATCATTAAGGCACACACACAGAAAGTGTTACATACAACAATGATTATAAAACTCATTTCATGATAAAACTTTATTTCTATTACAGTGTCAGCCAATTTTTTATTCATTTTTAATAAGAATCATTAAAATTAAATTATCTTGATTAAAAAATAAAAAATGTTACATAACAAAATTGACATAGATTTTTTTCTTTCTTATAAAATATTAGAAACAGTCTTTATGAAAATGATTTGATGCCTTAAATTTATTATAAATTCAAATGTAGCACACTGTTCTATATAAACAGTCAAGTAAACGAAAGGATAATGATTAATAATCTCATCACAACTTGAAGAAGAAAAAAATAACTTTAATCAAAGTGCTTTCAGCCAAAACTTCAGATCGCCTCTTTAGCAATATATAAAATACAATATTCTGATAAATACAGATCAGAATATTTTTCAAATTCTATTGCCATAGCAACCAAATAACAACAAAAACATGATCGTCCCAGATAATATATTAAATAATGAGATTAAACAACTTAAAAGTTCAGAGTTTGCTTCTTCTATGTAGTTGTTCAAGAAAGTCTTGTAGGTTTGTCTTTTGAGCAGCACCAAAGCTTTAGATTTATCATTTCTTATGCATGTGATATTGTTGTTTTCAAACTACTCTCCTGCTTTTTTAACTTTTCTTTAAAATTTTAAGTCTTGTATATGTAGTTTTTTTTTGCCTTTGAGACATCTCTAATGATTGACCATCTTACTTCTTAAGCTAGATTACTTCTGGTCAGTCGCTTTTATATTAATTAGAGAAGTTAACTAAAATATTATAATTTAAAAAACTAACATAAAAATTAATATAGAAAAAATTTTTAATAGGAGAACATAGTTCCTAATTCTAGTACATTGACAAAACATTAAGAATATTTACTACACTAGATTCCATATCTGGCTAATGGTTCTATCTTATTTATAGATTTACATTCCTTAGATTTGTTCTTAAATATTTGCACAGCTTCTGTTACTTTTTCTCTTACAGGATCTAGTTTTCTGACAAGTTTTGCTTCTTACCATATAGCTTTCACATTGAAATTCAAAATTCTTTGGGGGAGGCATTTTTTATACTTTATTCTGAATGTCAGTTTTATGTTCCTTTAATTAATCTTTTTCCTAATGAACAAGAATTCTTAAATTGCATCTTTTGCTAAATTAACAATTATATATATATAATTGTTAAATTATTGAAAGATGCAAGTTACTATATTGTATTTTTAAAAACACTTTTGCTTTAAAGGACTTTTGATATTAACTAACACCCTTTCTCCTTTCCGTTAAATAGAGGTTCTACTGTATTTCCATTTAATTAATATTAACTAATGATATGTACACTGGTAGTTGCCATGTTTACTGGTTAAAAAATATTGATCTACACATTTCTGATCTTATTTGTGAAGTGCCTAATAAATTAAAACTTTGAATATATTTAAATATGTGCATCCTTATATATCCATGTATTTTTAATAATAGAAGGACTAGGTATTTTTTAGAAATAAATATAGTAGCTGCAAGATCAGCCTTAAGACATGCAACTAAAAAAAATACATTTATTTAATGTATGTTTTTAGTTGCACATCTTAAAATAGCTGCAACCAAAATACAAAATTTCTGTCAGTATTAATTTAGAAAATAAATCAGGGTGTAAAAATACAGTATAATGAAAACATATTGTCTCAGGAAGCCAGCAAATGAATGACAACAGATTGTTACCATTAGCAGCACATTCAGTTTAAACCATGGAGGTAAGAAATAGATGGAGCTGGTGTGTTTATTCAATTCAGCAAACAAAATAAAAGCAGGGATGGAGCTTATCCGCCACATTGGTATATCCAAAACATTGTCAATTATAATATTATCCTACATACATAGAAGGAATTTTAAGACTTATTTTTAGACAGAAAACATGCCAAGTTGTGCTGCTGTTGATTGTAACAACCAAAGTGATAACAAAACAGCAAATTTAACATCTTGCAGGTAATGTAATTTCTTTCAAATAATTTATTTTTATTCACAAAGACAAGGTAGTAACTCTAGTATCTATTAACTGATATTAACACAGGACTAAGTATGTTTATGTTAAATTTGTTACATATAAGTATAATTGATATTATGTTGTCTAATTTATCAAGTTTGTATCAAAGTTTTATTTAAATATTTTCATTTCAAATAAATATCAAAAACAATTATTAATGCAATTTGATATCTGTGGCATATTCTCTCCACATTCTACAATTTTCTTTGTACAATTGTTCAATTGTTTTATCCTCGTTAAATTCAACATTCATATTGCTGTTGTAAGAGTAAACGTCTGTAATATCACTTGTTGTAACCAAAATGGCGCCCATGTGTCGCCGCGCATTTGTCGCATCACAAACGACCTCCGAAAAGACCATATGAAGAATATACAAAAAAAAAAGAGAGAGAGAGAGAGAGAGAGGGAGGGAGAAAAGAAAAAGGGGGAGAAATATGTAAGATGATCAGAACCAACGGTTACTCTCGTAACCGCATTTAGCGACACTCTGGTGCTAATGTTATCCGTGTAGATAGAAGGATTTTTAAGACGTATTTTTAGACAGGAAACACGCCAAGTTGTGCTGCCGTTGGTTGTAACAACCGAAGTGGTAACAGAACAGCAAATTTAACGTTTCACAGGTAATGTAATTTCTTTCAAATAATTTATTTTTATTCACAAAACAAGGTAGTAACTCTAGTGTCTATTGACTGATATTAGCACAGGACTATGTTTAAGATAAATTCATTACATATAAATATAATTAATATTATTGTTGTCTATTTTATCGAGTTTTGTATCGACGTTTATCAAGTATTTTCGTTTCCAATAAACACCAAAAACAATTATTAATGCAATTTGATATCTGTGGCATATTCTCTCAATCAATAAATAGAAATTAAATTTATATATTATAACATAATTGTAAATTTTTTATGAAATAAGATTAATCTTAACTATACTAAAACTTTAATAGTAGAAAATATATGTATAATTATATAGTTTATTAAAAAACCAATTCAGTTCAATCAAATATAAAGTATTTACAAGAAATCACAAGCACTTAAAGCGGGACAAATATATATTATTTGATTATTAAATATATATTACATATACTAATAATAATAAAAAATAATTGTCTTGCTTTAAGTGCTTGTGATTTCTTGTGGTCTTACTTGCTTCGATTTCAAAGTATAAGATACTGTAAATAGTGTTGTTTTATTTTTTTTTTAAAAAAAGCTCTACTTCTTAACCCAGAAAATACTAATCTGCAGTAATAACTAAGTTTAATTGTAAGGAGTAATTACCATATCAGACTTTGGTTATTACAACGTTATTTTGTTTCCTGTGTGCAACACCTTTTCATGTTTTATTGAGTAATTACTAAAATTCAATTTTTTAGCTTTAAAATGATATACAACAAATGTACATCAGTGTAAGTTGAAAAATTAACCTTGAGGTTTACATTTACGTGGAATGACCCTGGTATGAAATTTGAAGCGACAGCGTATTATTATTTTTTAACAAATTTTCAAATGCTTCATTAATTTTAATTCGGCTCCAGATAATGTTTTTAAAATTTTAGCCAATTGAAATTTTATGAGCATATTTTAAGTATATATAAGTAGCTTTTTATTATTAAAATTTAAGGCCATAATGGATGTTTTTGCAAAAAAAAAATTTATGAAATTTAATCTGCATTGTCGTGAACTTAGATGGTAATGTGGAATGGAATATTTCCATGTTATATGCATATTGTTTAGTGATAAATTTCGATTCTACCAATTGGC
>AYEL01084237.1:0-40271 GCA_000484575.1 Olivierus martensii
GCATTCACTCATTCAATGCAAATTTCCAGGCTTTTGAAATACAAATAGAGTGCCTCTCATTAATAACATTTCCCTTCTCACTTCCTCTAAATATCTGTAATTGCTCAGCAATAAATAGTTCTTTTAAATCATGTATTTGTTTAACCACTTTAGCATCTTGCCATCTTATTTCAACATTATGCTCGTATGCCCTTCTTGCTAGAGCTGTTGACAAAACTCCTTTTTTAATGTCTCTTTGATGCTTTTATAATCTATCACTCAGGTTTCTTGCTGTCGCACCGACATAAACTACTTCTTGTTGCTTATCCAAGTTCGCTAGAGGTATTTCATAAATACCTGTACCTTCTTCTTTTGTATACTCGTCTTTTACATTTTTTAGCACATTAAAGATTGTTTTCGGTCTCTTAAAAGCATGTCTTCTTTTATTTAACTTCATTAATCTTTCTACTGTTTTATAACTCCTTAGAGCATCTGGAACTACTTCAAATCCTCTATTTATGATGGCAAAATGACAATGTGGAGGTAAATAGAGGATTTGTAGTAGTTCCAGATGCTCTAAGGAGTTATAAAACAGTAGAAAGATTAATGAAGTTAAATAAAAGAAGACCTGCTTTTAAGAGACTGAAAACAATCTTTAATGTGCTAAAAAATGTAAAAGACGAGAATACAAAAGAAGAAGGTACAGGTATTTATGAAATACCTCTAGCGAATTTGGATAAGCAACAAGAAGAAGTTTATGTCAGTGCGACAGCAAGAAACCTGAGTGATAGATTATAAGAGCATCAAAGAGACATTAAAAAAGGAGTTTTGTCAACAGCTCTAGCAAGAAGGGCATACGAGCATAATGTTGAAATAAGATGGCAAGATGCTAAAGTGGTTAAACAAATACATGATTTAAAAGAACTATTTATTGCTGAGCAATTACAGATATTTAGAGGAAGTGAGAAGGGAAATGTTATTAATGAGAGGTACTCTATTTGTATTTCAAAAGCCTGGAAATTTGCATTGAATGAGTGAATGCAGTATAAAAAGAATGGAGAAGAATAAGAAAAGTTGTGACCAATTAATGCCTTTTAGTTTAGAAAGTTAAATATTTTTTGTGTCTCTATGATGTAGCACCAAGCAGGCAACAAGTCTACTTGAGGTTTATCGTTAATTGTGATGTTATGTGTACCAATTCTATGTAATTCTAGTGCCTCTGCCAAATACTTATGTTTAGCATTACTAACTTTTCTAACAAGTTTCACATCATCCCACTTTATTTGGAGGTCATCTTCATACACCTTAGCAGACAGTGCCGTCATAAGCCTACCATGAACAATATCAGACACATGTTCCCGAATATGGTGCTTTATAGCTCTATCAACAATAGGCATGAATTCTATGTAGGAGTCAGGACTCCTACATAGAATTCCTGCCTATTGTTGGTAATATTGGAGAAAGGTATAGAGTAAACTCCTGCGAGGTTTAGTTCTGGTCTCCTATCTTTATCATTCGTAACAATTGGAAGACTGTTGGGTTTTTCCTGTAGGTAACATTGGCTGGCAACCTTCTGACCATATTTTTAACAACTGCAGATCCCATCATTCTAAACTGGACACAAACCCTATGTGGATCTGGACTCGGGTGAGTAACATCATTGGAAGGGAGTGAAACAACCGCCACATTCGCAGAAAAAGACTTCAGAACTCTGTTATAGACCCGATTAATAAACAATCTTGAATAACCGTGCTGGATAGCCACTTTGCATATCTCTCTTGGGAGGTGTTACAGTGGGAGTAAAGACACCTGAACGATAAACACAACCAACAATAAACTTCAAGTAGACTTGTCGCCGCTTGGCGCTACATCATAGAGAGACAGCTTTGAGACCAACACTGCCTAATATCGGTCAACATTGTACATAGGTCATACATTGTGTACATAGCAGACTCTGAAAATGTTATTTTTATTTACATGTTTTATTTTTATATTATAGGATTTATATTTGTATTAAATTTCTATCCATGTATCTATGTTCTATACTTAAATTATGTTTTATGCTCTGACAGTTCTAACACGTCGTATATGCATTTTGAATTTTAAATTGTAAGAATGCATATTCTATATATATGTTCCATTTAACTTCGGTCTAGTTGTTAGACCAAAAGTACTTTGTTAATTTTGAATTAAACAGAGTTTTGAAGTCACTACTGCTGTTAGTGATCTTTATTTGTTATTATCTTAGTGTTTTAGAGAGTTTATATTTCTTATTTTAAAGTGATTAATCTGGTTATTATGTATAATCACCAACAATTTCGGTAAAAGTGATAATTTTTTCATCTATTACAAATTTATCACATTTACCGGTGATTATGCATACTCGCTGTTGGTAGTGGTAAATATGATAAATTGTACTTAATTAATCAAATTAATTGGACATTATGCATAATCACCAGTCTAGGATGGTAAATTTGATTAATAATGCATTCTCGTCCAGTAATGAAGTAGTTGATTGCCTTCATCATCATTTATGTAATAAGTTCGGCTTTAAGCAGTTAAAGAAAATAACATCTGACTTGATTCAAGAAACAATCACAAATGAAGGTGTGAAAATCATAGTTGATACCCAGATACAGACGTCTATAAAACTTAAACATGATAGGCTTAATATTTTTGTATATGACAAAAAAAGAAAGGTTATACAGTCAAACCTCTCATCAACAGATTAATGGGGGAGAGGTGGTCTGTTAATACCGATTGTCCATAGATGGGAAGGGATTATTATATACAGTTAAAAAATATGATAACATTACATTTATTTATATTGGTTTATTATTCTGAGCCAGAGAAGCTAGGAAATTCCTCTGAAGCACCGCTGGTAGCTACTACAGGTATTTGTGCAGTGCTAGTGCTTGGGATGCTCTAGTCAGCTGTTTGAGAGATTGTTTGGGTGGGTTTATGTTTAAAAAATGAATCCAGCTTTAATTGCTTTCCACAAGTATACTGTTCACGAATTATTAATTCTCTTAATGTCCGAAAATGTTGATAATAAGCTTGAATGAAAGAATTATCTGCTGTACAGTATTAATGAATCAGGGTGATATCATTTAATGAAATTGGAAGTGTGTTTTTTGCCTTTAGATTTTGTCCATTGATTCCGAAATCTGTTGATGGGAGGTCCGTTGATACAAGGTTTGCTCTATATTTTATTGAGATTGAAATCACAAATCAAGATGTATTAACAGTCGAAAATGAAAAAATGAAGAAATATTAATTAATGGCAATGAACTGGGCATGATGTATAACAAGGATGAGCAAACTGCGACCCACATGTGGCCCTCCAACTAATAGCTATAATGCCAAAAATTTTATTGATAAATAAAATCAATATAACAAGGATGAGCAAACTGCGACCCACATGCGGCCCTCCAACTAATAGCTATAATGCCAAAAATTTTATTGATAAATAAAATCAATACAAAAAAAATATCAAATCTGTTCCATATCTCAGTAATATAGTTCATGTAATTTCTAGAAAAGCAATAAATAATAATTCATTTGGTAAACTGTGGATGTCATTACAGTGTCATATTTCTTATAAAAATAGATTTGATTAACCATTAACCAGAATAAATATAAAAAAATCGGTTACAAAATACATTCAAAATCAAATAAAATCATTTTGTCAATCATTCAACTCAATACCTTTTGTAATTTAACGGTGTTTGTATTTAATACCCTAAACAGGTATGTTTTTAATTATCGTTTGAAATTTAAAAATGATTAAATTATAATTTTAATACTTAAACAAACTTTATACTAGCACTTCTTGCAGTTTAGGTTAAATATACATTTATTGTCTTTTAAAACGTACAAACGCTTTCGGTGCTTAGTCGCACCCTCCTCAGGTACACTGTTCTATTCTCATTTAAAAAAATATTTTAGAACTAACTATTCTTAGAACATATGCATTTTTTAACAGAAATTATATGTATTCCATAGAACAAACTTATAATATTCTAACCCAACAAATTTAAAAAATTAAAATTATAAAAAGAACAAATTATTATAAAACCCTTTATATACAATATTTTAATATTTTGTTCTTTTTATAATTTTAATTTTTTAAATTTGTTGGGTTAGAATATTATAAGTTTGTACTATGGAATACATATAATTTCTGTTAAAAAACACATATGTTCTAACAATAGTTAGTTCTAAAATATTTTTTTAAATTAGAATAGAACTGTGTACCTGAGGAGGGTGCGACTAAGCACCGAAAGCATTTGTACATTTTAGAAAGACAATAAATGTATAAATAATTTTAACAGGCATTTTTGTAGATTTGCTTTTTATTACATTTTTACATTGTAACTATTTGACAGCATTCTAAAACTTTTTTAAAAATTAAAACTTATAAAAACAAATATCTAAACATAAAAATATACATCTAGCAGTTGTTCCATGGAATAGATTTGCATTTCGGCTTTTGCAACGCCCTCTTCAGTCTATCACAAAACAACCGCAAAATTTACATAATCTAATTTTAAAATACAAAAAATAAAAATTACATGAAATAAAAATATTAATTTACAAAATAATCTTTACCTTTATAATCAAACATAAGAATTTAAATTCAAACTTAGAATAAAATTAAATTAAATTTAGAAGTGCCATTTCGTTACTAGGCCTTTATTTCCACAATTTCTAACATAAATCTTGAAATAGGCAACGTAATTTGTAAATAAACAAATACGTTTTTACAAATTAAACAAATACGTTATTTACAAATTACATTGCCTATTTCAAGATTAATGTTACAAATTGTGGAAATAAAGGCCTAGTAATGAAATGGCACTTCTAAATTTAATTTAATTTTATTCTAAGTTTGAATTTAAATTCTTATGTTTGATTATAAAGGTAAAGATTATTTTGTAAATTAATATTTTTATTTCATGTAATTTTTATTTTTGGTATTTATGTAAATTTTGCGGTTGTTTTGTGATAAAGACTGAAGAGGGCATTGCAAAAGCTGAAATGCATATCTACTCCATGGAACAACTGTTAGATGTATATTTTTATGTTTAGATATTTGTTTTTATAAGTTTTAATTTAAAAAAAAAAAGTTTTAGAATGCTGTCAAATAGTTACGATGTAAAGATGTAATAAAAAGGCAAATCTACAAAAATGCCTGTTAAAATTATTTACGTTGCCTATTTCAAGATTTATGTTACAAATTGTGGAAATAAAGGCCTAGTAACGAAATGGCACTTCTAAATTTAATTTAATTTTATTCTAAGTTTGAATTTAAATTCTTATGTTTGATTATAAAGGTAAAGATTATTTTGTAAATTAATATTTTTATTTCATTTCATGCAATTTTTATTTTTGTATTTTAAATTAGATTATGTGAATTTTGCGGTTGTTTTGTGATAAAGACTGAAATTTTAATGCTATATATAGAGAAAACCACTTGTTTTAAATAAATACAAAAGTCCATACAGCACTGATAGCAAGGGAAGAACCAACTTTAATGTCATATAACATTTTCGGACCTCCTCAGTACATGCTTCTTAAAAGACAAACTGTTAACTTATTGACTGAGTTAACAGTTTTGTCTTTTAAGAAGCATGTACTGAGGAGGGACCATATTAGGATCCGAAAACATTATATGACATCAAAGTTGGTTCTTCCCTTGCTATCAGTGCTGTATGAACTTTTGTATAATTTTAATGTATAATTTAAAAGAATTTTGACCCTGCCAAGCTTCTCTGAAATGGTGTTTCACTTTTTTTGGACTGCTGGCATTATTCAAACCCATGATTCATATAACGGCCAATGAAAGCTGAGCTACTAAGAAAATTGGCTTAATTTTAACATGTCACCCTTTTATAATATCTTAGTCAACAAATGCACCCCTTAAGATCCTTCTATTTTGGCTACATAATTTTCTAAGAGAATTTTAATTATCTCAGACAGTTATTAGATGAAGTCGGGATTTTGGGAGATTTTTTTGTTATTTTGTTTTACATCGCTTTCCAATCAGGTAGAATACAGGATCACTTCCAACCACGGGCTACACCCACACCCATGGAGGGGGTCAGATGGTGAAGGATAGGGATCACTGGGAAAGTGGGGCCCTAGACTTATATTTCATTGATGCAATATGGCCCTTTCTCCCAAAAGTTTGACCACCCCTGATGTATAAGTACCAAGTAAAGATAATTCCCTATGTGATGATTTGGGATGATATTGCCACAATTTACTACAAAAATTATATGCTAGCTATCAGTTTGTCCCTAAACATAGAAGTGTACATCCAGACTCGTATCCTCAAGATGACTCTGGAAAACATCTTTGAAAAGAGATGCAGATTTGGCCAGGAGGGCGTGGAAGATGATGTTGAAAACATACTGAAATGGCTATACAATAATCAAAATTAAAGATAAATGAGTGCTAAGAGGGTGTGGTGAAAGTGAAACAACAGAACCCTATAATTAAATTATTAATTAAAACAATAAAGATGAGAAACTTCATCATATTTATAAAATTTATAAACTGTAATTTAGAAATTAAGCAAAAATCACTTTAATAGTAATATATTTAACGATATTTATCAAACCTAACAATATCAAATATCGCTTTAATAGTAATATTTACCAAATTCATTTGGGAATTATACATAACCGCCAGTAAAGTGAGAAATTTTGGCACATTTATCAAATTTACCAACTTCTTTTGGAAATTATGTAAAATCTCTGGTAAAAGTGAAAAATTTATCAAACTTACCAAGATGATTGGTGATTATGCATAATAATTGGCGATTATGTATAATTACCAATTAATCACTTTTACCGTAACATATACTGGTATATATTTGAATAAAAATAAAATGTGCTATTGGTAAAACATTCAGTTTGTTTTACTTGATTCACTGTAATTGGTTAGTTTATTTGTACCACACTAGTTTTGTAAGAATAAGTACATAACTATAAAAACTTGTAATAAAATATTTTTCTAAAAAGTTTTGGTTGAGAAAGTATTTTCAAAAATATTTGTAGGAATGAAAGGATTTTATCATGAAAAACGACTGTTATTATAGTTTTAAGATAAAACTTCTGAGTTTTTACGATCGAAAAACGGCCATCTTGGTCAACCCAAAGCTTGCTTCAAGTTTAGTTACGTCGCGTCGTGCCGACTCCACTATACTCTTACCTCCATGGTTTGAACCATGATTTAAACATAATAGCGGGTGAAAATAAAAATCAGAAAAAAATAAAAATAAGTAAAAATATTTATGAGAAATTATGATGTACTAGTGCATTTTTTCAATCAGTAACTAAAAATATAGTAATAAACCGTCACTAAATCTTTAACAATTTTGAAATACAGTATCAATATTTTTTTTTAATTAAAATTGCCGTTTTCTACAGTTGTGAAGTTTTCCATCATTAAAATAAGTAAACAAAAGAAATATAATACAACGATGTTCTTCTTTGACATTATTTTCTATTTGCAATCGCATAGCAGTATATCCTAATCTTTGATTCTAAGGCCGGTAGCAAACTAAGAGATATCGGCGCAACCTGATCGATGCCGACGCTCGAGAAGAGACCATTTGTCGGCACTTCATCGGTACTTCGTCAATTTGCGTCATCAATGGAGGCGTGGCCGGCGACCATAGGTTTATCTATCTTGTTTGATATTTTCGACGACCAAGTATCGACAGTCATGCGCAATAAACATTATCGCAAAGAATGACGAGTAGAAAGCGCGCTAATTTCGTTTGGATGAGCAAAGTTGGAGTCACAACTATCGAACAAGTGGAATGTAATATGATAATATTGATATAATATATTATTATTGTCGTAATATTATGAAATAACGATATCATATTGAAATCAAAAGATTTTATTTGAAGTATTTTTATTAATTAAAATAATCACAAATACCGATATGATGAAATATTTTCGAGACGCAGCTCTTGAACCACTGTATTCATGGTTCCTCTCTCCTCACGACGTCGAATCCATTTTCTGTCAGGTCCACGATGCATTTTGAGAAGTGAGCTGCCTTCTTTGATGTAAATAGTAGCACATACTGCTAACAAAATATCGTCTTTGATCTCTTCGTCTGCTATGATGTCAACAAACGAGGAGGCGGTGCGAGAGAAAGTAAGTTTAAGTTAATTGGTCGGTTGTAAATGTCACACTATATTTCATTTGCGCATGTCTACAGGATAAGTCTTCTTCTTTTTCCTGTTAATATGAAGGGTATAGCCTCCGCTTTATCCTCCGAGATGTGTAGGATAAGTCGCTCTAGCAACCTGCTTACGACCTAATGACGTCATATCGTAGGCAACCTGGGGTAAGTTCGGAAATACTAACCGGTCAGTTAGTACGGTTGCGGTGACATACGTCATCGGTAATCTTCGTTCCAGGTTTATTTGTGAGTACGAGAATAGAAAATCGGTTATATTCAACAAGATGACAGCCGATAAACAATTGATATCAATCAATTAATTTGAAGAAGAAGTGGTATTTATTATATGTTCTTGAAACAGATGAGATTTCACATTTTCAAAGTTAAATGATTTATAATCCCACTTCTCGCACTGAAAAATAACTGTGTCAGCCATCTTGGTACGTTGACGTCACCTGCAACCGAGCTGAAAAGCCGGTGAGAGCGGTTGCAACCGAGGAGTTACCGTGAAGTTTCCGGTATTGTTTTTGATTGAAGACGGTACTCTTCCGGTTTCACCGGTCATAGCGGTTAGTATTTCCAAACATACCCCTGGTCGACCAGTTTGCTACCAGCCTAATAGGTAGCAAACATGTCAATCCGCAGCGCCACCCTAACTACAAGGCTAAATGGCCTATAACCCCGGGGAGCCAGCCTTTTGGAGCGGCAATTTTGCTTGTACTCAGATCAGTTTGACGGCTGGATACCTATTACTTCAAAAAGTTTATTACAATTGAATATACGCTTCTTTAGAAATTGTTAGAACATACAAATTGCAGCGGAGTCGGCCGGAATGGCCGCGTGGAAACGCTTCGGCTTTCCACTCTGGAGGACCCAGATGTAAAATATATGTTGAAGATCTAGAAAATATATCTATTGCGGAACTTAGTTTGTGGACAATAATTGATTCAAAAATTGAATCTACATTTTCTAACGTGGCCACAGCCATGCGCATTTTTTTAAGTACTGCCGCTACAAATTGCAGCGGAGTCGGCCGGATTGGCCGCGTGGAAACGCTTCGGCTTTCCACTCTGGAGGACCTTGGATCCGACTGACCCCTCCGCAGAGGTGGGCAGCCTGTGGAAGGGCTTGTTTCGCCGCCACTTAGTACTCTTACTGAGTGGAAAGTGGCGTCATCTATCGACAAATACATAGTATTCTACCTGAATGGAGTGTGGCGTCATCTGTTGACAAAGTTAGTATTCTCCCTGAATGGAAAGTGGCGTCATCTGTTAACAAAATTAGTGCTCTTACTGAGTGGAGAGTGGCGTCATCTGTTGACAAAAAAAAATTGAAGCGGTGAAAGATTTTTTTCAGTACTTAAAAGAATAAATTATTATTTTTATTTACGCTCATCTTTGGGACAGGGCAAATTAAATGATTTAAGTATTTTATCCATAGAGAGTGATTTATTTAATTCTTTAAATACGTGTGATATTATTAACCAGTTTGCTAAAGAAAAAAGCTAGGAAAATAAATATTTAAGTTATACATATGATAAGTTACTTTTGTTTTTTGTTTATATAATTTGTTTTTGTTCATCAAGGTTATTTGAATTTTATATTTTTATTTGTTTATTGGTAATATATTGACAATTTCTATTTCTGAAACTTTTGTGAAACTTCACCGGTCACCCGCTCCCGCTTCTACTCCATGTATTTTTTTATGAAGAAGGGCGTATTATTATTAATAGTCGACGGGCGCCAAATATCTTAGGACGGTCTGTCAATCCGCAAACTGAATTTCCTCATGAGAGAACCAACAATACAGTATTAACGAACAGTGACAGAACGTCAAAGTTCCGTCGTCTGTTACCGCATGTGAGAACTAGGCCTAACTCTGAAAAGTTTAGCACACAAGCCATAGATTAAGAATCTATGATTCAAGCCATCCGAGCCGACCTATTGATAAGCGTTCTCTACACTCTATAGCCTGTTCCACTTTGAGATGGCAGTGACGTCACGAGTGAAGCGGTTATAGTTCGTCCACGAAAAGAAATATTGATCAGAATACTTTCATGTATAAAGTTTCAAATCTCGCTGCAATCGTAATTCGTATTTTTATCCTCGATATAATAAAAATCAGAGGGTAGAAAAAGACGAAATTTAAAAAATACAAAATTTTGTAATCGAGAATATTCGTATTCGAGATTATTCTAAAAGTAAGATGGCGTCTTGTTCTTCGTAAAGAATAATATGAGAGGAGATTCTTCATAGTCAAGCGAAGCAGATTATACTTAATGTTTACGACAGACTGGTAGAACTTGGGTTAACTGAATCCGGATAAATCTACAATTTATATCATAGATTTGGTGGAGGAATTAACTGGCTTCTCGGTAAGGACTGTTTATAGAATCAATCAGGAAGGAAATGAAAGCACAGCATCGACACCAAACAAGTCTTTGAAAAGTCGTGAAAGATCGTTTAAGTAGATATGACGATTTTATTAAATTTGACATTCATATGAAAGCACCACTATTTTTCTGTAATGAATGCCCCCACCATAATTCGTCTATTGATAGATATAAATGCCGACAATGTCTTACCGACGACATATCGAGAACAACACTTTACCGGTTACTCCACCATCCCGATTTCAGTGTCAACGTAATTCTATGTAAATCGAAAATTTGCCATAAAATTTAAGTATAAATAATCCTCGTTGACCAAAACAGCCCTTTTGATAAGGAATTACCCAATGATGTTAGTTACATATTATTCAGTTAATTTTTCGACAGTTCATTGCAGTGCTGAAAAAATTAAAACAAATCCTAAGTATTAATAAAAATAATAAAGCTATTTAAAAGTACATAATCACATTTCTGTTATAACTTTTAACACCAGCGCATGAAAATTACTATTTAAATAAATAAATCAAAAATGGAAAAACGCTAATAAAATTAAAAATTTTTTATAAAAGTATATTTATAACAATATCAGAGACATAATGAAGACTTCAGATTTATCGGTTAATTATTGAAAATTTTTTAATTCAACTGTTTATGCACAAAAATGTGGAAAATGTGTTATTTATACTTTGATATCTAATGGCGGAAGGATACGCTATTGAATGCTACGCCACCAGACGACGTCATTTTGTGCAAGCACATGGACCGCTTTATCCGAGTAAACTCGGATGGCAACCAAAATACTCAGACCGAGTGGCAGCCGATTGGAAGTTTAAGATGGCGGAAAGTAATAAACAACGATCGTATAGGTAGATGTGACGTCACTGCCATCTGAAACGGAGCCGACAAGAGCCAACACCACTTAAGAGCTGTAGCAGCGTGAATATGCCCCGTCATTTCATAACTGGCTGATTGGAAAATATTGTTAAAAAATAAATTCTTTATTACAAAGTTCATCTAATATATTATACTGTAATTACTCAAATTAAAAGAAAATATGTAATATAACAGTCAGTTATTACGGAAGTTTAAGGCCGGCCGCAAACTAGTCGATATTGCAGCAATCCGGTCGCCTTCGACGTCGTACTATGTTTTCGTTTTTCTTTCAATTAGGCATTTATTTTTCTTATAATGAAATGAATTATTCATTTCATTATAATTACAAGTATACTGTAGAACAAGAATTATTCTTGTTCTACAGTATTGTTCAATTAGATGTGGGCAGAATTATTCTTGTTCTACAGTATGGATGGTTTTACAGTATTATTGTTCTACAGATGTTGGCCGATATAATGGCATGTTGGAAAGTTTTCGCTCGGAAATATAAAATACGAACCATTTCTATTACTACAACCAAAAGCCAGCTACAACCAGACATCTTCGAATTAAGAAATGATTTAGATAATTATATATAGATAACCAAATTAACGCTTCGACAATGTCTCAAACACTGCGTCTAGAACCCACGTGACACGGAGCTAACCAATAAAAGGCTTCCATTGTCGGCAAAGTCTAGGGAAAAGCGTGTCCATACTTCTTGTCTCAAACATGGCGTCTAGAACCCACGTGACACGGAGTTAACCAATAAAAGGCTTCCATTGTCGGCAAAGTCTAGGGAAAAGCGTGTCCATACTTGTAGGAGCATAGAGTGACTTTAGTCGACAGAACTTTACAGCGCGATCTAGTGGTAGAATTTAACTCTTTCGACTGACCGACAAAGATGATCTTCAAAGTTCTATATTTGATTATTATTCGGTGTGGAAAAGTGAACGAATGTAATATAATTAATAGGATGTTTTATATAAAAAACAATAAAATATTTAAATATTTTAGAATTCTACCGAGCTTCGGAACAAATATATCGTCGTAGGGGGAAAAATCAGGTAACTTGGTAAAAATAAGTCGAGGCTTAATTAAGTCGATCGCATTCGATTCGGAATGACAAGATACATTTAAAATCGTTTAAAATATCCGATTATCTATAAAACTTTTGCAGAAAATCATAAAAAACGTGATTCTGAGCCCCATAACTGGAGAATGGGGCTTCCGCCCCACACGGGATCTTCACCAATAAATTCGGGAGTGTTTAATTAGGGGAGAAAGTAAAGGGGGGGTCGAAATTCCGCTGGGATGTTTTCTCCCGTCGTACCAAAAACTTTGATTACATTAAACTATAAGATAACCGATCTACAGTATCGTTGTATATTAATCTAGGAAAACTTACTATAAAGTTCAAATTTTGTGTGTATCGCAGCCTAACGACAGATTTTTGTATTTTTTTCTCGTTTATTTTAAAGAAAGTTGTATTTTCGGACTCGTAAATAGTATATCTAAGTTTCTCCTACGTTTACCGCACGCTTTTACCATTTTGTCTAAACTACGACACAAAAAAGAGTTAATTAAGAAGAAAAACATTAAAATTATAAAATCATTACTTAAGATTTGTATAATCTATTTTCTTTAAAACAAATTAATAAAATAGGAGCTTTTTACTATTCGTAGCATTAAATGCGCGGAACCTAAAAGTCTCGAACCGAAAATTTTTCTCGGTCCGCGCACCGCCACGTTATCTATCGAATACTAAACTCTGATTGGCTAGGTAGCTAGACCCGAACCCGAAACGTTAAATTTATTTATAATGTACTTTCGGGCGAGTGTCTGGCCAAGATACGGCGTACGAACCGGAAGATACGTCACTTTCAGTTTCAGGTGTAATGGATTCTTAGCCTTAGCCCGGTTATCCGTTTACTGTCGACGGCTAAATTAACGGTTACTTCCGGTACCGGTTAGAGAGTTAACTGCCGGTAGAGTCTCCGCACCAAAACTTAAACGGAAAAATAAATATTTATTAATTTAAATAGCGTGACGATTTTTTTAACATTTAAATATAAGATAGAAAGTCGGCACCCAGCCGGGATAACTAAGGCTGGAGCGTCATGGTCGTTACCTACGGGAATCGACGAAAGATTTAAATTAATAAAAGACAAATCGGAAGCCTTTCCCAGAAGGAAGACGTTTAGGCTTTCCAGACTGGTCTATTTTATTTTATATTTTATCGCCTACCGTAAACCGACTCCTTTTAAAATAAAAGAAATTTACCGCCCGCGGATAACTAACCGCCACCGAATTATCTAGCCGGCGGATAAGTTAACCCCCAGTTAGTCGGCGGCCACTTTAACGGGACGCGGACTTTGGCATAAAATTTTTTTATACCAAGGCCCGGTGTGGGAAGTGGAATTGGCCCCTTTCGGGTTAGTTGGGAAACTAACCCGAATTCCCATACGATTTTCTGGCCTAGTTACGGATGATTATTTACTTATTTAATAAATAAGTCAATAAAATTTGGTGCAGGTAGGTAATACTCGGTTCCACCTACGAATTCTTTTTAAGATAAAAGTGCCGCTCCACCTTAATCTACCCGCTAATCCGAAATATTCGCGTTAGACGGGTATATTATTCGGTTAAACCGGTAGCGGTCGAGAGGTCCGGAGGTGGGTACCCTCTAGCCGGACCTAGGTGGTAAAATAAAATTCGGGCCCTATTAAAAAAGCGGGCGAGGCGGGAAAGGGTCGCCTACCGTGGCGGTAAGTACGATTTTCAGACAAAAGGAATCCGTATTTTACGGGTTAGATAGGCGAAAATAAAGGGGTGGGAATAGAGCCTTTTCCGATCGGTAACGGAACCGTAGTCGATTATAGATAATTACGACGGTCGGTCAAACCGTAAACGCTATTATCGGTGGGTAAGTGGTGGCCGAGAATAGCGCCATTGTCTCCCGTACCAGTTTCTTCCACTATTTATAGACGAGGCGCTGACCCGGATCGTCTTCCCATCTCTTCCGAGTGCGAAGGACGGCCGCTGCCTGGGCCTCCGAAAAATTTAATGCCGGGCCAAAAATCCGTTTTGGCCCGTAGTTTACCTAGATACGTCGCCAATAACTCTAGTTACGGAAGAAAAGTGGCCCCGGTTATTTTTTTCTTCCCGCTTAACGCTAACTGGCCGATGGACGTCCGCTAATGTGGAAAGTGAACTTTTAGCTAGACAAGCGGTCCGGGTAAGAGCTACCGGTACAAAAGTGGCCCGGTCGACCTAAGTCGGTTTGGCTCGGCCATAGGTAGGAGGTCGGTGACCGCTGCCAACCAATTATGGCGCGCTCTTCCTTTCTGTCGGCTGTTTCTCCGGCCTTACCGTAGTTCGCGCTTACCGGAAATAGCCACCGGTATTTTTCGCTCTTTTCCAAACGGAAACGAGTTTTTTCCGCTTCCGTAACTAAGGAGGAAAATCTTCCTAGCGGTCGATCGGTAAAGGACGGCGGCCGTAAATAACGGGAGGGCTTTTCGGCCCTTTCCCAGCCGGGCCTATGCTTCCGTAACTAAGGAGGAAAATCTTCCTAGCGGTCGATCGCTAAAGGACGGCGGCCGTAAATAACGGGAGGGCTTTTCGGCCCTTTCCCAGCCGGGCCTATTTTATTTCCAAACGGGAATTCCCCTTCAGTTTCTACGGAAAATGGTTAGGTTTAGTCCAGCCACTTACTTCCGGCCGATCGTTTCTCCGGAAAATAAAAGGCGCGCGAATATTTTTGCCGTCCCAGATGGAAAACAAAGCGTTTTTCTCCAAATTATCTTTCTGGTAGGTCTGGACTTCCCACCGCCATTTGTCGGGTCCCGCCCATTCCCTCGGTAGGGTGGCGTCCCGGCCCCGTCTTTAGCCCGCTATAGTCAATTTCCCGACAGTAAATCGCTACCATTGTTGTGGGTATTTCTACACCGAGGAAAATAGTCCGTATTAGTTAAATTTAATATTTTAAAATATAAAAATGATATATTATCCTATAATTTGTTGTTTGGGAAATAAAATATCGAAATTATCGAGATGATTTAAAAATATATATTTTATAATCACCCGACAAAATATAACGAAATACTGTATTGTTGTTCTTTACAAATCGCGTATGAATACGGTGGTTCGGCTGTCGGGTTATCTGGAAACAGACTATAGCGGGAAAATCGTTTTCTTCGGACGATTGCACCTCCAGACGAAAACGGTCCACCCGTTGTATGGGGTTGGGACCGGATGGGTAAACGATAGGAAAATCGGCTTTTTAAAACCGCCTTTATCGGTATAACCGATTTTTCCGTTAGGTAAAATTATACGGGAGCCGTATTTATCGATACCTTTCGGTATTCTTTTGTTTCCGGAAAGAAGGATCGATTAATAAAATAGTACGCCGGTGAGTGGGTGAGCCCTAAGGCCGGCCGCAAACTAGTCGATATTGCAGCAATCCGGTCGCCTTCGACGTCGTACCGTACGACATGTCATCGCGTACTCGTTGCAGCGACATCGTAACTTCCGACGAAAAAGAGGCGGAGCGAGCAACTTTCCCAACATCAAACATGTTAGATATTTTGTGCGATGGAACATGCGCAGTGAAAACTTTAAAGTTGAGCATGCGTATTTGGATATTATTGTTAGTTTTTCAGATGATAATCTCAAATTTATTTAATAAATGTAGTTAAACTAACTTTTATTTATTTTTATTATTTAATGATGTAATTTTAATCAAAAATTTAAACAACAACAATAATAAGATTCATATAAGAAGAAAAATTCACATTATTTAAAGGTAAATGGCATTGTTTTAAATGCTAATAAATATTTGGTTGGAGAATAAACAACTATTCATTCTACTAGAATTGAGAAATTCAATCATTACTGAGATTAAGAAAAAAAAACAAACTTTTTGTTTGTGTTATAATTTTATTCTTTATTGAATAGCTCACTAATAATATACTGTATATATACAATATATAAAGATAAAATGAATATCCAGTGCAACGGAAGCCACTAGCAGTGTCATGTCTTCTCTACACATCGGCATTATTCGATATATAAACAAATGATCGAAATATGTTCACAGATGTTCGAAAAATGTTAATTGGCTGTGAAAACAACGTCATGAATGACGTCGTTTGACAACCTCCTCGAAGATCACATCCAGGACGGTCTTATGAAATGGTCACGTGACTAGAGAAATCGTATCTGACGTCAGATCGCAGTCGATGCCATCGACTAGTTTGCGGCAGGCCTAAGTGAATCAAAAAGTGATTGATTTGTTTCCACTAAGTAAATCATGACTCAATCACCAATTTAATTAAATGAATCATTCTGATCAACAACTGATTCTGATCAATTCATTCATGAATGACCCATTAGTAATGATGACTGCAGCATCGCTTAAAACTTAATAATCTCTCTGTTGTCTCTGAAAAGATGGAAACCAACATAGATTCCCAGTCAACTGTGGAGAATGCGCATCGACGGCTGACTCGGATACGGCCGTCGATGCACAGTTTCTACAATTTCAATTCCCAGTCAGACATTGAATAAATTTTTCAAGGATTTGCAAGCCAAAACGTTTCCGCATGGCTAATCCGGCAATAATAAAGGAGTTTCTCAGCTCTTTTGATGAATACAAAAGAATATTACTGTAATAATATAATCACGCGGAATAACATGAAATTTCAACTTCAGTTATCAAATCCTTTGAATTATTTTATTGATAGACTCATTTCAAAAAGTGGTCATTAATCATTAAATCATTTATTTTTTACAAATTTGCAAATATTTTGATTCTAATTGAATCTCGATTCCCTCGAACATTTTGATATTTCGAATGACTTGAGTCAATACGAATCACAAAGTCAGCACGATTTATAGAGTCGAAACGAATCAAACGAATTGATTTCTTTGAAAAAAAATATCATTTCACCCATTACTAATACATATTTAACACCCAACGTTAAGACCTAATGCCATCTAACGATCAAATTTCATTATAACATTTATTTATACATTATTAATGAATAATGAATAAATCAAATTTATTTGATTTATTCATTATTCATCTTCGAATTTTATTTTTATAAACTTATAATGAATAAATCAAATTTATTTGATTTATTCATTATTCATCTTCGAATTTTATTTTTATTTGCATTAAAATATAACTATAATTGTTTTTTAATAACTATAGTAGTAAAATGAAAAAATAAAATTATTTTCGGCTGTGGTTCCGAATACGCCCCGCTCCAAAAACTGGTTTTTTCACTTCCTAATGTCAAAACAACTATTGAGATATCTTATTTAAGTATTCCTTATGCGGCAAAATCCGTCAATTATGCAAAAATTTGATATCATCTCGATAAATTGTTAATCAAGTTTCGAACGAAATCGTGGAAATTTCACTTAGTCTGCTGTTATGCGCCGTCGTAGAAGAAAGCTGTCGGTGTGCGCATGTGCACTAGTTAATTTTCGTTTGTCAAGCAATCGTTTGCGTTTCGCTTTTCGAGTTCCGCGCGCATCGCTAGAACTCGCGGTGGCGTCACACGGCATTTCTGTTCACAATATTGTATCTTATTTCATTCTTTATATAAGTAGTTTCCTCTAGGGATATCTGAAGTTGGAGGGACACTAAAATTTTAAAATAATTATATTGTTAATTGTTATGATCATCACTACCGCTCTTCCCAAAGTATCGACATTTAGTGTTACGTAACATAATAATGAATAATTCTTTTGGCAAATAACTCTGGTATCACTATATTTTATATATTAAAGATTTAAATCTAAGTTCTAGAAAAATGTCTCAGATGATATAATATCAATCGTAACGAAGATGGAAGTTTTTTCGACAGTTTTACCTATTTTTCATTTATATTCAAAGCGCCATCTAGTATTTAGCAATGATGTCGCCATGTTGATGTTGGTAGATTTAGTTATATCGATATTACTTTACGAAACATGTTAGCTGAACAATTTTATCCTATATTGTCACTTCAATATTTCTTGTTATCATTGGATTTATTAATCAATGCAACAAGTGATTTTTTCAAAGCTCCTATTGTAACTCAATTAGTACTTTTTGTAATTCAAGATGTGGGAATTATATTTTCAATCATGATAATATTTCTAATGTTCTTTAATACTTATATATTCCGGGCAGGTTTGTTCAATATCCTTTTTGCTCACTTTCGCATGCTATTAATTACTACTGCAGCGTATTTAATTGTATCAATTACTCTTCATGCATGGAGTTTAAAAGAAAGATGGATAGAACCTCATAAATATATCTGGACCAGAGGATTTGTCACCCTTAATCTTCTTCATAAAACTTGTTCAGTTCTTTACTACTACTTATACAAAAGAACAACCTTAAGAATCGTTGATCCCCGCTTCTACCAGGATGGAAAATGGCTGAGAAGAGAACTTGGGAAAAGATAGTATCTATTCAGTTAAAAATGGTGGTAATATAGGAACCAAATATAACTATTTCATCAATTAGTTTTATTATAATACATGAAAAATTGAGATTTTTTTTTTGTCATATCATTGATTAATTTAATTATCAATCATACACGATTTTCAGCACCAATTGATCCATGATTGGCAAAATATATGAAATAATAGATGATAAAGATTGAAAAACGTTTCATTTCTGGGTATTTTGGAATAGACTGATTAATTCTCAATTTACAAAAAGATTTATAGGTACGACTTATAAGTTTACTACTGATCACTGTCAAAGTTGAATATAAAGCAATTTTTTTTTTCAATACAATCTGTGATATCAAAAACTTAGTTTCATAACTTTTGAGTACAATTATTTGAATCATCACTCATTACTTTAATATGTATTTAAAGCACAGTTAAGTTAGTTATACTATTGTATTAAATATTTTTAATTCAGGGTATTTTATAAAAATTATTCCACCACAATTTTGTATTTATCAAATAATAATAATAATAATAATATTTTAACAAAAACCGACAGAAAATAAATTGAGTCGTCCGACGGGTTATAAATACGTATATCCAGAAACTTTCCGTTCTAAAAACAAAATATCTGGTTTAGTGATGGAAAA
This sequence comes from Olivierus martensii, assembly GCA_000484575.1. Classification (NCBI taxonomy): domain Eukaryota; kingdom Metazoa; phylum Arthropoda; class Arachnida; order Scorpiones; family Buthidae; genus Olivierus; species Olivierus martensii. Next base: position 19,552 of record AYEL01084237.1, read on the forward strand.
AGAATGCCCGGTAGCCGATTCGAGAGAAATTTCTGCCCATTTAAATATGTTGTATTAAACGTATATTCTATTTTTCGTTTCGCCTATAAAAATTCGCTACACCGTAATAAATATTTTATTTTATGTATAAGTTTATACAAAATACGGTATATGGTTTTGTAGTATTAAATTGTAAGTACAAAGTATAAAATTAGGCTATTATTAAATGAGGGGGCGTACCAATTTTTTTATGAAAAAAGGACGCATCCAGTTTGGAAGCCACTGGATTAGAGAATTTAGGATAATAGAGCGTCTGTTCCAACTAACCCGGAGTCGCCGATAACTTCTTCTTCTGGTGTAATATGGAGGTTTTTCCTCACCGATACGATACGATTTTCTATAGTCTGTTCCGCTTCCAGCGAGCGGTGACGTCACCAGAGAAGCGGTTACCGGTTGGTGCCAAAAGAAATATCGACGATAATCCTTCCGTGTACCGAGTTTCGGTCCGGCTGCCGTGTCCATTCGTATTTTTAACCTCGATATAATAAAATCCCGGGATAGAAAAAGACGAAATTAAAAAAACAATTTCGTAATCGAGAATATTCGTACTCGAGATTATTCTAAAAGTAAGGTGGCGACTCGTTCTTACCCGAAGAATAATGAGAGGAAAGATTCTCGGTAGTCGAGTCGAGCGGATTATACTTAACGTTTATGGCGGATGAGTCCGGATAAATCTATGATTTACGTGGTAGATTTGGTGGCGGAATTCACCGGCGTGTCCGTAAGGAACACCAAATAAGTCTTCGAAACGAAAAATGGTTTAAGTAGATACGACCATTTTACTAAATCTGCCGTTCGCGCACCACCATTTTTTCCGTAAGTCGTCTACCGATAGACATAATTATCGAGAACGACACTCGACCGCTTACTCCACCACCTCGATTTTGGTACGAAGAGCGTCAACGCTACCTTCGGCGGTTCTAAGTGAGCGGATGATTTGTAGCGGGATAATTCTGGTCGATAGTTAGAGAGGGCGCGATTATCGAAAGAAAGCCGAGCCCGCGGTAAACACCATTAAATACGCGTACTTTATATATTATCGTGTTCCTCCGGATTAATAACATCCGTGAACGCGGCCATCTCGAAATAACTCGGCACGTAGGATAGTAGCGTAAATGAAATCCGCTACCAAAAGTGACGTCACTCACTCGACTGGTCGATAGTAGCGCTACCTCGAAGACGCGTTGGGCGGAAAATCTCTCGAGTTCCACCACCATCGAGACTGCCGAACGCGGCCAACGTAATTCTACGCTAATCGAAAATTTGCCGTAAGCGTTAAGTATAATCCTGGTCGACCAGAACGTCCCTTTCGATAAGGAATTAGCATATTATTCCGTTAATGGCGGCGCCGGGAGAATTAAAACAATTCCTAAGTACTAATAAAAATAAAGCTATTTAAAAGTAGATAATCGCGTTTCTATTATAACTTTTAACGCGGGCGCGTGAAATTTAATATTTAAATAAATAATAAAAAACGCCAATAAAGTTAAAAATATTTAAAAGGTGTATTTAGAACAAGACGACCGAGACTCGGGATGTATCGGCTAATTAGTGAAAACTTTTTAATTCGACCGCTTACGCACCAAAAAGTGGATAAATTATCGAAAATGTATTATTTATACTCGGATATCTAATGGCGGAAGGATAGGCTACGCCGCCGGTTTCACTGTCTTTTCCAAGTGGAACAGACTACAGTTTAGTTAGGGGTGGTAACCGCGCCGAAACACCCTAATTTCCATTCGTGTATTTCTTCGTTTATACCGGTCGGTTCGATAAATATTTTATCCAGCTTGGGGTTTAAAATATTGTCCGTTCACCCGAGCCGCGCCTAGTTAAGGTGGGTGAGTCCAAAGGCCAAAAGGAGAGTAGTTTATTAGATGAAAATTATCGAATTAAGTTCTGTTAAATATACTATTTCCAACGTCGAAACTAATCATTTAGCGTTCGACAATACCACAAACTTCCATTCGACTCGGGTTATCTGGCCTTTGAAAACATCCACCCGTCGTCCCTGGACTGCTTCGGTTAGCGCAGGCGTACTGGCGACTAAACTGGACGGACGGTACTTATCTTCGACCGATACGCCGATGGAAATATAATTTTATTTGGACTATTGTAATTTAAACAATACGCGAATGTTTTTAAAATATAAACAGTATTATAAAAATATTGACAGAAATATGTTATCATTTCGGGTTTGTTTATCATTTTAAATTAATTCTGTTGTTATATTTCGACAGGTAATATTACACTCTTTACCAATCGAAGTAATTCGTTGAGAAAAATATTTTTTTTTTTTTAATTTCTAGTCGATTAATATAAAATTAAAACAGTTTTTGATTTAAAAAAGCGTGTCCGAGTTTTTAAATCGACTGTTTAGATATCGGCCGTATATAGTAGTTTTAAGTAATTTAAGTTTTTGACATTCTTAGTAGATGACTGTTACTGCAATTTTATAACATAGTTTCTAAATTATTATAACGTTGCCAAGTTATTTAGGTTATAAAATAAATGTTGTTAAAATATAGTACACCGTTATAAAAGTATGAAGAAATATTTTTATAACCGCCATTAAATCGATATATTTATACGCTCCGATACAAATAATAATTCGTTTTGTTGAGGTTTGAGAGAAAAATAAATTGTCATTAATTAACTCGGGTTTTTGTGTAAAGCCGACACACATTCTTACCAAAAACCGAATAAATTTTATAAGAAGTTTGATGAAAAATCGTCATAGTCCCGCCCATTATTAATATAATGTTGGCGATATAAGAAGTGGGATTTTTAGAAAGCTTATACTTTGTCATCGACCTATGTTTTTTCAAATATAGCTTGTCTAATTAAAAGGTTTTCGAATCGGTTAATTATTACACTACTTTTAGCATTCGCTTTAAAATTTATATTAATCTTTGATGGGAAAAAATATTTTTATAATTTCACTCGTTATATCGGGATAATCGATAAATAAAGACTTTTTCCATTTTAAAAGAAATTTACCGACCCCTGTTCGGCCAATCTTAAAAAGCCATATAAACGCTAGAACATAGTTTTGGAATAGATTTTAAAAACCAATGAATTCGAACAATAACCGTGGCGACGTATTAACTGTTAAAACTTCGTAGGCGCACCGAAAATAAATGATATCTGTTACGGGACAAACCCGAATTCGGGGAATACTAGAACTTCCTAGGCAAAACTAACGCCGGTGGGACGTTCTAGTTTTTCCTATTCCCGCTCGGAGTTCTATATTTGCCAATTAATAAAGGCTTTAGAGAATATCCGCCAGGCTAAACAAATCTCATTAAGGAAGGCCGCCATCCGCGCCAGTGGAAGCGCGTAGCCCTCTATCCGCTGTCGATGCGCGAAGCGTTGTTCATCTAAATTATGTTTGCGCAAAAAGAAAAACAATTTTATGTAAGATGCCACCGAAGCAAAATTATACCCATACAAAAATAAATAAGAGGTACCTAGTTGGTTTTTATTTTTGTATTTACGGTAATACCGTGAATACAAAAATTGTTGATTAATTGATAAAAACATAAATTGATTGAAAACATTATTTATTATAATGAGCGTAATGAATATTTTTATTACTCGACAGGAAATAACAATTTCGTTAATATTATTTTCTGTAGAGAAAATGAAATAGGCCTAAGACGAATTGAAAACATAGCTAACTCTCATTCCTTATTATAATGTTTAGTTTAAAGAACCGAAACTGCCAATATTTTTTATTTTCATGGATAAATATTTTAACATTTTTATTGGTCGAAGATCAATCAACATAAAATACGAAATAAAAAAATTCGACACAATTAGGTATCTTTTACTTTTGCTAAGTAGACTTAAAATTCATGGAAGAAGGCAGCCATGAGATTTTTTATCCTGGCGGATATTCTCTAAAGAAAGAAATTTCCGCTGGGCAAATATCGGGAATACGTGAGAAACGAAGACTTTTGTTTCGACTAGGAAAATTCCGGGCTTTGAATAAGAAAATTCGTTTTGACTAGGAACATAGCTTTTAATTTTATTAATTTATACGAACAGTTAATATGTCGCCATGGTTATTGTTCCGTTTCGAAAATCTCTTCTAACGCTTTTTAAGATTGGTCGATAAATTTATTTTTAAATTAAAAAAGAAAAAATCTTTATCTTCGCCCTCATTTACGGTATTTAAATGTGGAGCGGCGTATTTCCAATCCTAATACAGTAATATCAATCGTTTAATATTAACGAAAAACTTTATAAAAGTTTTTTTTTATTTTTTATTCGCAAATTTCAGTCTGGATGACATTATACGATCGAATTGGCAAAAGTTCATTGTACGCTTAAAAATATATTGTTTTATATTATACGATCGAGATACACACACAAACACCAGGTCATCGTCGGTAGAAAACCAACTTCTTGTTTTCGATTATTCTCGAGATTGTTTTTTTTTCTTTTGAATGAGATTTTAGTCCATCTGGTTCTTAAGATAATATTTTATGGAATCTTCAAACTTTATCATTTTATATGGCGTAATTCTTAGATTCGAAAATTGTCGATAGAATAGTATAAATTTTAAACGAATCTTCACCGTTGTAAAAAATCGTTTCGAAACGAAAGTAGCAATTATTTTAACACGTCTCGAAATATATTATTCGAATGACAAACATTTGAAGCCAGGTATATAGATACGAGGTAGAGCGACTGGCCCCCGCTGGAAACGGTTTCTGCGCGAGACATTTTCCCAGGACTGGCCCCCGCTGGAAACGGTTTCTGCGCGTGACGTCATCATCGAGACATTTTCCGAGCCCCGCTGCCGGTGCTTACGTTGTCGAATTTAAAAACACAACTTTACAGTTTAACCCGTAATTTATTAATAAAAAAATTGCGCCGAGAAATTTATTAACGAGTAAAGTATTAGATTATATAGACGATAACAGCATTTTCGTTGTAAAATAGTTTTTTTCCCGGGAACTTGCTCTCGTGTTGAGAGATTTCCAGTTAACGACACATTACTTAACGCGCGGTAATTCTCTTTTTATACTTATCGTTGAAATTAATAAAATAGTGAAATTGTTAAAATATATCCGAGTTTCGATGTTGTTATTAATTACCACAAAAATGATCATACTTTATCCATATAGGTTTTCATTAAAATTGATACGAAAAATTTATAAATTTTGCGTAAATAGTTACATAATAAAATAAATAAATTGAATCGCGTAATAATTTATAATGTAATAAAATATGGAAATAAATATAAATTTAATAAAAATTAAATATTTCATTAATAAATATTTATGCAATTATAACAATCATATATACAGTATTTGTATCTTTCGATCTGTGTCGAAATGGCAATATTTTGAGTTTTGCTACTTGTTTATGCGAAACAATACAAACGATCTCCGATAGGTTAAATGTTTGTGTTCTCCAACACAATATTTGCTGGAAATGATTATATCTGTCCATCTCAATATATATTGTAATTTTGTTTTATATTGTATGTGAAACGTACAGATGAAACGCTGTTAGTATAATGCTGTCAACCCGCGGCCCGAATATATTGTGCGTCGCACAAAATAAAATAAAAAATCCTTAACAGAGAAAACGAAATACGGATTTTACAGCTTCTTTTCCGTAAATACTGTATAGAAAATTCACCAAATGAACTCCAATTGGAGATAATAGACTTTTAAAGTAATTTAGATTTGAATTTGAAATTAGAAGCCGCTTATTGTTATCGAGCGTTTATTGTTATCAAAATAGATCGGTCCCAAAGTGATTCTAATAAGAAAACGAAATACGGATTTTACAGCTTTTTTTCCGTAAATACTGTATAGAAAATTCACCAAATGAACTCCAATTGGAGATAATAGACTTTTAAAGTAATTTAGATTTGAATTTGAAATTAGAAGCCGCTTATTGTTATCGAGCGTTTATTGTTATCAAAATAGATCGGTCCCAAAGTGATTCTAATAAGCGGCTTCTACTGTAATTTTTATAAAACTTTTATCAAAGAAAATCAATTTCCCAACTTAAGGAAGTATGCGGCAAAAATTCTATCGTTAGTCTCTACAACTTATGTATGTGAACAGTTTTTTCTCGCAATGCGTTTAGTAAAAGTAAAACAAGAAGTCGACTAACAGACACAGCTCAAAAATAATTTAAAACTAGCTGCGACTAATATTCAATCAAATATTTCGGATATATTAAGTTCGTATCAGTTCCACAAATCGCATTAAGTATACCTATGTTAATTTATAATCATATATGGATAAATAATTGTCATTTATCCGCTTTTTTTTCTTTTTTCGTGTGCGGCCCGCGGCAGTTCGAACGTTTTAAATGTGGCCCTTACATAGAAAAAGGTTGTTCATCCCCGCTATCGGAGCTAGTGTCTCGATGACGACGTCACCAGCGCGACAACTAAAACCGATACGCACAAAAGTGGCAGAACGTATGGTTTTACCCCCGCATTTGAAGTGGGTAGCCCACTATTTCAGAATATTCTGATAAAACTATGACTGAAATTTGTATTTTACAATTTAAACTATAAAATAAAGTTTAGTAAATTATAATAATGTTGCCGAATCATTTATATTACAAAATAAAATTGTTAAAAATATTTTTAGAAGTATGACATACAAAATAATAATATAAAATAGAAAATATTTATAATAAAATCATAAATAGTAGAAATGACATTAAATTTTATATGATATTTGATGATATGCTCGAGTTTAATGATGTAAATACTGTATAAGTTATATTTCTGAAAGTAATTTTCTTTCTCGCTGAATAACGATGTAAACAATAAATATGAAGTTTTTATGTGTAGAATTTTTATCACGCTTTTTCTGTTGTTATTAAATATGTATCTTTCCATTTTTCTGCCTTCTTCAGCCTTTACACAACTGTAAACTAGTAATTTTCTGTTTGATATAGCGTATTGATCATTATTTTAATTGTAAGATACTGTATTTTCCAATGTTTGACATCGTATTTTGATAGGATCATATATTACAGATAAAATAATCATCATATAAATAACAAGCCCTGTTAGCAGAAAACAGTTTTTATTTACGTAAAACTTTTTCGATCTCTCTTATAGATCACCTTCGGTACAAGAATGATAGTACAGTATAGACATACAGTATGTAGATGCATTAAAAAAAAAAAAAAAAGAGCATCTATACGATCATTCTTGTAACGAAGAGGATCTACAGTATAAGAGAGATCGAAAACGTTTTCGTAGATAAAAAACTCCTCGCTAAAAGTGCTTGTTATTTATATGATTTTATTAAGAAAGCGGGTATGATTCCAATAAAATAATTATCATATTACAATGATTTAAATTTATGTATTATTGATATCTTTTAATAAATTCATTTCGTTAGTTATTTTTTAAATTTATTGGTCTGTCTATACTGTATACTGTAATTGTTCTAATACTGATATTAATCAATTAAATTTTTATACATAAGAAAAAAGTTAAATTTAAATACAATACTGTAAGTCGTCTTGAATGAACTAGTAGAGATACAGTAGTGGATGTCCAATGATGCTTAGTGTGTGATACTTCCAAATTACGTATAAAACAGCCTAATATGCCGCCAAAATAGTACTGTATAAATAATATTAATGCATACACACGATATATAGATATAATTTAAATTGTAGTGAATATAAATTTCAGATAAATGTAATAAATTCGCAATCCAGTGTATAAAGAGAGCAGAACATTACTGCTACGTGCAAGCGATAGCAAAAACTGATCATGCATCCATATATATTACTTAGTGCCACATCTTTAATTAACAGCCATGATCTTTAATTTCTGATATTCCTAATGTAATAGTTAGCAGCTGTACAGTAAGGCTAACTGTTACATTGTTTCAATTTCATATATTGATATTTATCTGTGATGTTATGCATTTATGCTATTTTATGATATCATCTCTTATTGCATCAAGATGACATCGAGTTGATTGACAGTGACATCATCTTTGGACTTCTGTTACCAATCTCAGAATTATTATCTGATTAACGATTTTATGTATCTGAAGATGTCATTTATGAGATCCTTAGTCCATCCCAGAATTATTATCTTACATCAGTGATTTTCAACTTGCACCACGCTGAACAAGGCACTAAAATTGTCAAAAGGCACAATCAGTTTTTTTGAGGAGAAATTTTATCATTAAAAGTTTGAGTATTAAGATTGTGTATAAAAGTTCAATAGCTAAAATTCTAATCATTGTAATGTGATAATCATGGGAGTAGTTCTTTAAGAAGATAAGTTGTCACTAAAAGGTGAAATTTAAAATGCTGAAGTTTCAATCAGTGACAAGACAAGACAGATTCTTAACAGAAGAGAAATTCAGGACCTTTATTTACAAACATTTATACAAGATCCAGATATACATTTCAGATGTTTTATATTCTATAGTGCTGCTTTTTGAATTTTACCATAATTTTTTTTATTGAATTTCATTCTTGTCAGTCTTTTATAAAAAGTATACAGTAGTTTTAAATTTACCTTAAGTATTAAAAAAAATCCTTGAGATAAATTTAAGACTATTTCTTAATTTCTCTATTCTTTTCAACCTTCCCCAAACTCATGCACACCTGTGGAGCATTTGTGACATGCTAGTTAAAAATCACTGCCTTACAGCTTAATAGTATTTTGATCTTAAACTTCCTGAAATAGTGGAACCAGTAAAATAAATATATATATTTATTTTACAATAGCTATATTCAAACAAAAGTCCAAAGAATTAAACAGACCCTTTATCGTCACTCCAGAATATTTTGGATGATTTTGACCATGTTTGGCACTGCTTGATCACAGTCATTGTGAAAGTATTTCTGAATTTATAAGACATTCTAACTATTTTTTGTAATATTTTATAACTCATAAACTTACAGATATTGACTTTTTACTTATATTTCTTCTAAGACTATGTTTCTCCACTCTGTATATTCAAATTATTAACATCGATATACCCTTCAAACAAGAAAATATTTATTTTAATTTAATCTACTATCATCCATTTCCACTGCTATACTTGTATCCATAAAATTTAATTTAGTTATAATAGTTAAATTAGTGAAAACTACAAATTACGAACATAAAATGCAACTTTAAAAATATGATAAATGCATATTAAAAGTATCATTAATATCATGGAAACAAAAAACATTCTTTCAAACTATAAAATTAATATAGGGATCTCCAACTTACAGTGTAAATGTGTTCGAAATTTTGCTTTCAGTTCAAATTCATCATAATCCTGAACACTGTTTCCTACAGGTACAATGTTATAAATGGAGATTAGGTTTCCAATCATCACATTTCAAAATATTCATGATTTTAAAAGTCATATTGTGTATAGTCATGTTGAATAAATGCTATTTAATCTATAAAATGAGGAAAATGTATATCTCATATCTATTGGCACTTTTATGTAGATAAAAATAAAGAAAATACCAGATAAAAACAGATTGAATGTATAAGTTATATTTGTATGTCCAAATTTCTAGAAAAATAAGCAATTATTTTTTAACATCTTTCTAATCATTGATTAATATACCTTTCCTGTGGCAATAAATGCATACACAAACCTAGGCATGATTATTTTAAATGGTAAGAAAAGCAGACTTGTTTTCATTTGTAAGAAAATCTGTTTAATAAACAATGGACTCCATTTGAGCTATTGTTTACAGCAAAAATTGGTACAAACACTGTAACAGGCATCTTGATATATACCTGGAAGTATTAATTCTCCCAAAACTCATAGGCCATAAATTTATGTGCACCCAGTACTCTTCAAACATTCAATGCTGATCCTGCAAACTTTTACTGATTTGTGTCTTGCACAGTTGCAATATGCAAACCAAGGTCAATATAAAAGTTGGTGCAGTCTGTGTAGTTTAAAGCTCATGAAAATGGCAACAAGATCAGGACTGCAGGTATGCAACAAGACCCTCCAGAAACAACAAAATGATTAAGCTGTACAACTGACTGATTTAGGAATTGTGTTTGAATGAGTCTATTGTCACAATGTTCCTAAAGACATTATTAGGAAATTAGTTTCATCACATCTGGATGCAGCAACAGTAGACTGCTAATGGCTATTGCAGGGAAGATCAAATTTTACATTTGCCTTGTTACAAAATACATTTGTAGAAGCTGCAGAACTGTGAGAAAATACTTAGATTGATCAGTATCTTGACAAACTGTTACCTGCAGACCACATCACATGGACTATGACTTGTATAAGAGAATTAGTAAGCCATATTGATGCCAGTTCAGGGAAAAACAGTTTTCATAAGCCAGGGACCACTTGTAATGGATGAAGGATCAGTGGAAAAGAATGATTTGGTCCATACAGAAATATCAGATGAGATTCATCCACTAGTGAATGAAGGATTTGCCAAAAACTGTATGAAGAAAGAACTCAGGTACCCAGGCACTGTGCAAGTATCAGGGTGTTTTGGATTTTCTAACATTGGTGATTTGATTCTGTATGATGGGATTGACAATGCACAATCTATCAGGCAATTTTGCAACAACATTTCTTGTCTTCCATGGCCCTCCATTTACAAGGAGATGCAATCTTCCAGAAAGATCTCACAAACCACATACTGCATGTCAAAGTTTGGTTTTGGCAAAAACAGGTCCAAAGACTTTTTTGCCGAAATAAAAAAAAAGGACTGGATCCCAAATTTATCTGATCTCAGCCCAATCATGATCTGTGGCATGCTCTCAAGAAAGAGGTGCAAAACACAAGCTCTGAGCATCAGATCAGCTGAAGACAGTTCTTCAAGAAGTGTGGGTCAACATTTCGCAAGACTTTTGTTGTGTCTACTTCACATCAATTCCTAGGCAGGTTGCCAATATGTTTGCTGCAAAAAGGAAGCTCTACAAAGTAGTGATTGTATATGAGTGCTGGGTGTAGGTAAATTTATTGCCTTAGAGTTTTGTGATGAGTAATTCATTCAGGCATATATTGAAATGTCTGTTATAATGTTTGTACCAATTTTTGTTGTAAACCATAGTTCAAGTGGAATACAATACTTTGCTAATTGAACGGGTTTCCTCACAATTGCAAATTAGTCTGCCTTTCTTACTGTTTATAACAACTATGCATAGAATATGTGTACATTTTATTTCCATGGAGAAGGTATAATGGAATTCACTTCAGGCCCAACCATAAATGGCTCACTCTGTGGTAGAGTTAGCAGGACTTTATCATAGGGGATTTATGCTTAGTTAAAGTTTGAGATATTGGTTTCAAACTGGATCCTGATAAAATGAATTATTTTATTATATCTGATTTGCAAATATTTCAGGAAGCATTTTTGATTTGAAACAAATATGTAGCTAAAGAAGCATTGAAGAGTTTTTTCTTTCTATTTTTTTTATTGAAAGGAGTGCCTAGTTCAATAGAAAAATATTCATTTTATTCCTATTGAATTACGCACTGCTTTCTATCTTATTGGATATCGATTGGTGTGACTATTTCACTGTTCATTAAAGGCTGCTTACATTATGGTAAAGTCAGCATCAGGTTAAGAATAAGAGTTGGATGGGCCAAGTCTGAGCCTCTCCTGAAAATTCTGCAAGTATGGAATTTGCAATTAAACATGAATACTCCATGGTAGAAACAGCATTTTCCATCCTGGCAGATACTTGCCATTTGGTTAACTAGCCTCAGTTATTGCAAAATTATTAATAGCAGTCATTGTGAGTATGGATTTTTGTTGTAAATGATCATCATCAACATAAGCATGAATTGTCACAAGTTAGAGACCCCGCATGTTGCATTCTATTAGGAAATTGTGTATTTTGGATAGTTTAAATATAAAATGGATAATGAAGAGAGCTGAATAAGCTGAAAATGTATTGTAAATAATCAAGGATGGTTAAATTAAATTTTTTTCCTACTTGAAGGCTATATTGACGTTAATAAATTGACTTTTTATTATTATAAGTATAAAGAAAGATATGCATTAGAATGCTAATTTATCAATATTTTAACACTTTATAAAATGATATTTTGATTATTTTACACTCTATAAATATAGTTAAAACCAATAATAAATTATTCTACTAAACTAAAATTATAAAATAGCTTTGCAGTTACTATAAATGATAAGACAAATTATATTCATATAAATGAATTAATTTTAAAATCATTTATAATTTCAATGAAATTTGATTTTACTAATATGTATTATACAGGTTTTTTGAAATATATTCTCAGAAAATAATTTTGGTTAATATTATGTAGATAAGAAGTTACGTAAATCTGACTTAAATAAACTTGACTTTGTATAAAAATTGACATATTATATAAAATATTTAATTATTCAATCAAAATATTTTAAAAATCATTGGTATCTTTTAATTTACTGTATTGAGCAGTACTGTAATTTTATATAGTAATGCCATAACAGTAGTTACTCTAATGAAAGATAATACCTGTATTATTATCAATAACATTTCTATCTTAGATAATTGAACTCCCAAATAATTGATATTGATATGTTAATGACAAGACATATTTTGTTTTGTTACTTCATCCACTAGTTTGAAATAGAGTTTAACTGATAGTAATTTTGAGTATATTGCACTTATTCAATAATGTGATAAATAATATATAATATTAACATTTTGTTTCAAAAATTTACCAGACTTTTATTATGGTAAATAAAGTATGTTTTTGCTTGTTTTCATATCCAATCTTGTTTTCTTCAATGTTATGTACTGAATAAAAACAAGATTAACCAAGGTTAACTTCTTTATTGTTTAGAATATTGAACATCTGACAACTTTCTGCTATATTTAAAGGAATTTATTAAAATATTTCACAGTTTTAATGATAATATTTAAATTAATATTTTTCGTAATTTAAAATATTATTATGTATTTTAAGCTTAAACTCAAGGGATAATAACCAAATAAATCCTAACACTGCCTAAAAAATCCTTGATTATAACAGAATTTTAATAATTTCAAATAATTTGAACTAATGTTAGCACCATCTCTGAATTAAGAAATAAATTAATGATTAAACTAATAGTGGCATTATTTAAGGATTAATAATTGAACTATAATTTTATTTCTTAATTTATTGTTTGATTCAGAGATGGTGCTAATATTAATCCAAATTATTTGAAATTATTAAAATTCCATTATAATCGGCTTTTTAGGTAGTGTTAAAATGTATTTTAAAATGCTTTTGAAAGCTTTTATTAAAAGTAAAATAAGTATAGCTTAAATTACTTTAAATTTCAACCAAAAATTTGTTTATTATACATTTTTATATATCATTATTTTTGAGAATCCAAAAAAATCTGGAATTTGTTGAATGATTTTTTTTTATTATTAAAATTTAATAAAATAATTTAAATTTGGAAACATTTTAACTTCAAAATTGGTTCTTCTTCAATTTGTAAAATTGTAATATACAGTAGTTAAATTGTGTAGTAATTAAAGCATAGAAATTACAATTGAACGTTAATATAATTTTTTATAGATATATTCTAACATTTGATTATAACTTTGAGTTATTTTTTTTAAATTGTTTGGCTATGATTTGATGAAGAAACATGAATTTAGGACTGAAAATACAGAAGTTCTCCAATTTATATTTTTGATAACATTATATAAGAGGAATGCACATACATAAATTATTTCATAACTTGATAAAATAAAAATATTAAATGCTATATGTATTGCTTATCTACAAGGCAGATGTATAACTTTTGTAATATGATTCATATGTATAATCTATATCATTACAATAGTTATTACAACATATAGTAACTTAACTATTGATAATGACAATAACTGTTGTTAAAAAATAATGTTGTAACCATTTTTAGAATATTATTGTGTAAAGTTGCAACATAGTATTGTACATTAAATTCTGTAAAAGATTTTTACACTAAATTGCATTTAAATTTTTTTTACATAAAATCAAATTTATATAAGTCAGATTTGCATATTTGGGAAACTTGTAAAAAATAAAGTGGTGTCTCTCTACTTTGATACTATTTTTCATGCAATAAGCTTAATCTGTGGAAAAAATTTGATATAATGGAAAGTTGCTTTAATCAGTTAGATCAGTTATCATAAATGTTTCATTTTATGAAAATTATTTTTTTTTTTATAAAAATAAAGATAACATTTATGTGGAATTTCAAATATGAAGAAATTTCAATTAAGTGTGTATTGCCTTTATAAATGATTTATTGAAACCTATACTTTTAATAACTGATTTTTGTTAAAGATCAGTGGCAGTAGCAGTTTAGATTGTAATTACCATAGCTGTTTCTGCAATAATTTCAGTCTGTATAGCTACTTATATGTATTTTTAATATTACTTATGGTTTCAAGTTATATCCACTTTTCTTACTGCAAAATTTTATTATATCTAACATGTAATTCAAGATGATAATATGAACGTTTTTACTAAACTAAAAAATCAAGAAACATTTTTGGTATAGATCTGAATTTGTCTTAAATTTTAAATAGTAAAAATTGATTATGATAATATTAAAGAAAGTTATTTTTATTAAATTTTACATTTAAACTTATTTTGCTATCACATCAAGAACTGTTTTTGCATTAGCTTTCATGTGCTTAAATCAAGAGAATCAAGAATGAAGGGAATCAATGATTTGAAACTAAATTAATTATGAAAATTAATTATATGCATGCAGATTAATAAAAAAAGTTGCACTTATTGTCTGCTTAAAATAAAGAAATGCACGATTGAAGTCACTGACATGAAATGATTAAATAGGCCAAAGCTATTTAATGCTAAATACAAACTATCATATTTTTGGTCAGGAAAAAAGCACAAAGTTGATTAGTCTATGATAGGAAAAAAATGCCAAGAAATTGTTTTTGTATAAAAATATAATGTAAGTTAACTAATAGATTAAAATACAGTAATATGTTATTATTTTTATTATTAGAAAGGTTTTTGTTGTTTTTTATATTTAAAGTTTCATGCATTTGATTTTTAATGAAGTTTTAATTGCTTCAGGATAAAAAAATAAATTTATATTTGTAAATTTTAATGAAGCAATTGTAGGATGAATATTTATCATAAATATTACAAAAAAGAAATAAATAAAATATTATAAATTATTTTGTTTGAGTTATTGAGGTTAATAAAGTGACTGAATATATTATTTTAAAGATTCATGTTATAGTTATCTTTTAGGATCTCAACTTGTAATAATACTAAAATGTTGAAAAATTCATGTAAAAATATTTATACAATTTATATTTGTTATTATTATCACCATAAAGACCAATTGGTATAAAGACAATTTTTATCCCATAGTGATCTTTATGTATATTAATAACTACAGATAATTACCATATCAAATTTATCTATGTAAAAATATAATCATATAATTGTCGAGCATAAGTGAATTAATATCATTCTAATTGGAAATAGAAATATAATAAAACTAATATATATTGGGTTGTAACAAATAATTTTGGTTGTATTAAAAAAAAATTTTATTCACTAAAAAAAATAGGCTTACATTTAATCAATTATATAATTTCCTTTGTTATTAATGACATTTTCCCATTTTATAGGCAATTGATGAATGCCCTCTGAATAAGAGTTTTTATCTTTCAGTACAAAAAAGTCTTAAATGAAAGAATTGACTTCATTGTCATTGAATTTTTTCCCATTTAATGCATTTTGTAATGATCTAAACAGATGATAATCAGATGGCACAAAAAGTATGTTGGATGTAGTAATACTGACCATTCGAGCTCCAAAATTTTCTCCTGAACAACTTTAGACTAAATTTGTTCAGGTGAAAATTTACTGAATAATGAGAGCAATGATATTTTTCAAAATGTACAGAAAAATGGATGTATTAAATATTATATTCAGGGCCAAATTAGGATCCTTTCAGGTCCATAGGCATAAAATTTTTAACAAATTATAAAATTGTTCAATAATTTTTAACACGCTTTTCAAGCCCTTTAGACTCAAGTCATTCAGGAGAAAATTTTGGAGTTCAAATAATTAGTATTACCACATCCAGCATACTCTCTGGATCCTGTGCCATCTGATTATCATCTGTTTAGATCTGTCCAAAAGGCGGCCCACGAAGCTTTCTCGATTTGTGATATAATATTACTTTTTAATGTTTTTTCTACTTTATTTATTACTTTTTTAAGAGATTAATAAAAAAGAATCCTAAAATTGAATTGTATTAACTCCATTAATTAATTTTTCTTAATTATTAGTAATTATTTAATGATCAAGAAGTTATCAATGACATCACACTTTTAT
Source organism: Olivierus martensii (assembly GCA_000484575.1). NCBI lineage: Eukaryota > Metazoa > Arthropoda > Arachnida > Scorpiones > Buthidae > Olivierus > Olivierus martensii. Next base: position 35,925 of record AYEL01084237.1, read on the forward strand.
AAGACTTTCAATCACATCAATTTTAGTATTAGCTATTTCAACTTTTGTAACTATCTAAAAACACTGCTTAACTAATATATTTATGAATAAACACAAAATAGCATTATTTGCAGTAGTATAAAGCATTTATTTAACAAAATTCCACTAGCACTTTCGGTCTATGACCATCTTCAGGCCGAGTTCTAATATGTATTAGAACTCCGCCTGAAGATGGTCATAGACCGAAAGTGCTAGCGGAATTTTCTTAAATAGATGCTTTATACTACTGCAAATAGTGCTATTTTGTGTTTATTCATTAGCTATTTCAGTTTAAAGTTTTGAATTGTGACTGTATTTTCGTTATTTTTTTGGTTTCTAACACACCATTTCAGTGATTGTGTGACTGTTGTTGTGAGATTCTGTTTTAATTTTATTTTACGAACTTGATAAACTTAATAAGGATAATTATATTAATTATAGTTCTTAATGCGTTAAAATTCTTAAATATATTTGCTTCGTTTCAAGAGACATGCCTTCATTTATTATAAACCATTTCGGCTACTAAATTAATTAAAGTAACTTTAGTTACTTAATTTAGTAGCCGAAACGGTTACTAGAAATTTAAATAACTATCTTTAAGTAATTACTAGTATATTTTCTTTATACTAGTAATTTTAGTAACTAAATTATTATATTTCTTTGATACTTTTCTTATATAGGCCTATTCTAAATCTTCTTTACGTAGTCCCGATTTAACCAAAATTTATATTTTTGTCATCACTATTAAAATTGAAATTTCTAAACAATTTCATCTTGGGTCAAATTCTTTTGTTCTTTCTAATAAAGCTAAATATCTTTTTCGCTTATTTCTTTTTCAACTGGCTTACTTATCCTCTCCAAGATTCTTTATTTCTAATGAGAGTTTCACGCTTAAATATTTTTTGGAAGCGGCAATCTGTGATTCCGTTATTTATGCTGCTCAATAAGGATGTATTCTGAAAAACACATTAAATCTTATTAAGTATTGCTTCTTAAGGGTTTTATTTATGCAATATATTCTCTTTTATGAAATCAAATCTTATAGACAGAAATGACTGATGCATCTTGAAAGAATGTAGAATTATTAAAAGTTAGAGTAATTAAAAAATATAAAAAATTTCGTTTTCTACTTTATTCTAAAACATAAAAATATTAAAATCTTGACGATAGTTTTTATTTTCACAGATTTGTTTATTTTACAAAAAAATCAAAAATTGTAATGTTACTTCTCCTAAAATATATTTTGTAAAACTTTCAGAAACATTTGATTATGAAAAATAAATTATTATTCACAGACGATACGATCTTTTTTCCCATATTTTTTGAAGTGTGAAAGTTTAGTTTTATGAAATTTTAAAAAAATTTAATATTTAAATATGTGAAAAGCGGGAATGGATAAAATTATATCATGCAATAAGGCAACTTGACGAAAGATATCTAAGAACTGCATCCTGACTAACCTAAAGGTAATTATTATAAAATTATATCAAGGCAACTTGACGAAAGATATCTAAGAACTGCATCCTGACTAACCTAAAGGTAATTATTTTTGTTAAATTCGAATAACATTTTATAATTAATGTTAAAATATTATAATTCTGTATAATTCACATCTAAAATCGGTCTACAGAGGCCAATATTACAGATATGGACAGTTATTTTGAGTTATTTCTTGGGAATTATAACTAAAATATATGTTACACCCTATATATAACATTCATAGGAAGTATGTATTTATGTAATTACCGAAATATTATAAAAAATATAAAGGTAAGTGCCAGAATTATTAAAATTTCCAAAATTTTGGTGAAAATTTCATGTCGCCAAAGCAGATCAAGAGGCACGGCAGTGACTCTAAGCCAAGTACAGTAGTCACTGACTGACTATTATTACCGGAGTCATTACAGCCAAAATTCAACTCGCTGTTACTTTGGTCCTAAGTTAAATATTATTAATCTGACAATTACATTTGAGAAGATATTATTGACGTTAACAATGTGTTCGATCAGTCTTTTGTTGGCTCTCTCTGCTGCTGTTTGGTTAAGTACCTGTGCTCTTGTTTACTGCTTTGTTTACTGACTTACGACTTTTACAGATTAAACACTTGTTGTTTTCTGTTTTTTTCAGTGACTGACAACTTTACCAGTGCTTGTTTTCTTACCAGTGTTTGCTTACTACTTTGCTTGGGACTCAACCTTTCTTTGACCTACCACCAAATTTTGACGAAGTCGACCGCTATGGTAAGATTTCAATTTCATTTATTGGTTATAAAATTTCAAAAATATAAATTTGATCATATATTTAGTGAAAAGTTATTGGTGATATATAATTTATTTTATAATAGCAGATAGGCAATGACGTAACTTAGCTTTATGCTACATTTTTTGTAATTTAATAATTTTCAATCGTTTTCATTATAATATATTATATACTATTTATAGTAGAATTAAAATATAAAAATAAGGGTCTAAAGCTCTAGTTTTTGGTAACGTTTGATTAATCTTTAGCATAAAGATGGCGACATATTCGAAACTTTTGACATTTTTATCTAATAAAAAGAATTTCCGATGGGTTTTGATTTAAATTTTAATGTTATTGTATAAAGTTTATTATATAATCAATAAAATTCTCTTAATTATGAGAATTATAAGAAATTTTAATTAGGCTTAGCAATTTTCCATCGCGCTATGTAACAATGATTTCGAAATGTTCTATTTCCATAGTAACGCATTTAAACTTAACGTATTTTATACAAATTTAATTAACAAAAATTTTCATATTAAATTATTTTTAATAGCTATTAAATAATTATTTAATTTGTGTACATGATAGATCCTATCAAAAGTTTAATACTGTGACAGGGTGCAGGCTCGATCTTTTCCTAGTGACGTAAAATGGTTGATAGACGTTACATCATCGGAAAGAAATAAAATGTCTACCAGCTACCAGATTTACATTACATTTCATACGTCATTACAAAAATGAAATGACATAAAAGTGTTCAGCATATATAAAGCACATTCCTTTATTTGATTATTCAACATTTTATCAATATATTTAGCGGCCATCTTTGAATTAGGTTGTTTGATAAACTGTGCCAAGTTTTTAAATAATTTTGAAATATTTTAATACGCTATATGAACTGTAAGTACCTCAGTTAAACTCTAAAATCTGAATAATGCCGAAATTCTATTAGCCAAACTATTCACCCGTTTCTAGAGTGAGAACCGCGATCTATATTTCTGAATTCTTATTCCAAAATGTAATTTAAAAAAAATTTAAATGTGATGTGGCCCGCGGCAATCTTACAAGCTCATTAAATGCCCGTTGAATTAAAATGAGTTTGACACGCCTGATAAGCGATCATATATTAATACCATTCATCCAAAACAACTGTTATTAAACTTATTTGTATGACAGGAAATTGTCTCACATGTTAAATTTATACCAAAATTTTTGGGGATATAGCTTATTTCTCAATCATACATTCTTAAGCAATTTAAATATTGATTCAATTTTAGATTTTTAAATTAAAAAAAAAATATCCTATATTGAAAAACGTAAGAGCAATTATTCGGTAGCCATATTGTTTTGGAATTACAAAATTATATTCAGTCGACGCCATGCTGATTCGGTTTTCTATTGCATAAATTTTAAAAGCCACATAAATGTCGGTTGAAGATGATATACCATTTAAAAAAATGAAATATTTTAATTGATAACATTATATTTAATAATTATTAAAATAATTCTTATATAACGAAATTATATTACGAATATTCTACATGATTTTAAACCATTATTTTATATCGAAATTATCTAAAGTTGTATTAATTTTATTATTACATTATATAAAAAATATTTTCATATAATATCAGTTATATTGTAATCTTAATATATTATTATTAGTAATAAACTATTTGAGAATTAAAAATCATTGTCAAATTAAGCAATTACCTTCTCATCTGTCGTCTGCTTTCAATACTTTGGCGCTGGTTGCTTAGCAACAACCAAGGCAACAACATTCTATTTGATTGAATTTAGTCGCCATTTTAGAGTATAATTTATTTATTTATTACTGTATATTTTATATATTTATTAATTGTAGTTTATTTTAATTATATGAGTAAAATAATAAATTTTAATCATTAATTGTCGTTTTATCTTATTTGCCACTGTCAGTGTTACAATGAAATTGTTATACAGTGGTACCTCGGTTCACGAACACAATCCGTTCCTCGATCCTGTTCGTGATCCGAAAAGTTCGCAATCCGAATCAATTTTTCCCATTGCAATTAATGTAAATCCAAATAATATGTTTTTTTTTTT
>AYEL01084238.1:0-31520 GCA_000484575.1 Olivierus martensii
GTGTGTGTTCGTGAACCGAAGCATCGTTCGTAAAGCGAAGCAAAATTTATTCGCAAATGGTGTTCGTAGACCGATTTGTTCGTGAACCGAGACGTTCGTAATCCGAGGTATCACTGTAACTTATTTTGAACGTGAAATTATATTTTCCTTCTCCCTTTATATATAGCTTATGAAAATTTATATGCTAATGAATAAATCAATATTTATAAACGATAAAACTAAAAGATAACAGTAATAAAATTAAATGTATAGATAAGATAATTAAAAACATTGCGTAATCAAATGAACATACTGCAAATGTATATAATTACTACATAATTGTTTTTAATTATACATGTTTTTTTAATTTCGCAATCAATCCAATTTTCTATTAAGCATTAAAAATCACATTTTCTGTACAAAAACAAAAGCTTACCATTAAAATTTTAAAAAATCAAATATCTATAATTAGAAACATTTTTTAAATAAGTTAATAACACAACAAATAAATCTTTAACATGCCCGTTAGCACGCCCTTTATAGATGTCCTTCAAATAGGGATTGTTTGGAACTTGATTATTGTATTTGGCTATCCAAAAAAATACAGGTTCTCATTTATGGCTTTGTTTTTTGGTAAGAAATTTCGTTAAAACGATGTAGTTCTTGCAGAAAAGCACTTAGTTTGTGTCACTAATCCGAAAGCCATTTGTACGTATATGTCCAATAAGGTCAATCGAAAAACACTTGTACAACAAATTTTATTAAAATCAAATTAGTGCAACATGTATATGACAGCTATGAAGCGAGAATTACAGTACTTCCTATTATCTCATAACATATTGTTCGCATTTTCATTTTAATTATGAGCATTGGGGGCCACAAAAAAATCGCTTCGAGGGCAGCATGGGCCCGCGGGCCGCCAGTTTGATACCCCTGGCTTATATGATATCTGATTAGTTATATATGGTGTATGTCATAATTTTCGCATACTAATTTTTAAAGCCTTTTTCTAGAGTTGTTATATTTTAAAGTACGACTCTATTTTACGTCTCTTAAAACTTGCATTATCTCATAACATATTATCTCAGTGCAACATTGAATAAATTTGCTTTTTTGAGTATTTTTTCTGAAAAATTTTTTGGAACCAGTTAACTATTATTTAATCATTTTTGGAAGTGCGGTTGGTATTTCTTATCAATAAAACTTGACAAAAGAACATGAATTACGAGTACTGAGAACAAAATGACAACTGTATTGCAGAAACAGAATAAGAATTAGCATAAAGTATGACTAATAATATGCTTGCTTTATTTTAATATTTGAATAAACATTATTGGTCTATTACCTTATCATTCCATAATATATTAATTTTGTCGATGCTCAGCCTTTGGTAATTTGAATTTATTCCTAAACACTAAAAGATACATCGAAAATAACACCTTTACCAAATTCCAAGCAGAATTTCGCACTCGATGAGCACTTTAAGCTGAAAAAATGATACGTGCTCTTTTATGTTATTCAATATTTAACATAGTATAACAAGATCCTGTATAAAAACGATATTTTGAAGATCGTTGAAAAATGTATAGAAATTAAGTGTATAAACATTGTATTCACTATACATATTACGAATTACAAAATATGTTAGTTAATTTTTTCCGTACAAAGATAATATTAATTTCACAAAATTGCAATTAAAATAGAAAAATGTTTACGACTTCAAATTTAATTAAGGTGAAGTAGGATAAGTGCACAGCAGTTTTTACAAAGTTGGACTTTAAACGAAGGTATTTCAATGTATCGTATAAATATTTGGCAGAATAGTTAACAATAGCATTCCACAGCTAATACCGTTTAAATCATTTTTGAAAATTTTATATTTGCGACAAAATCTTACAAAATGTCAGCTATCACACACTTAACCCGAAAGGGGGTAAGAATGTACGTGCAAGTTAAAAAAAGCTTTGATGTTTATTTATGCACCCTAATTGGCTCGAGCAGAATTAGGAACAAATCTACTATAAAATGCTTTTTACCGCATTAAGATAGGTTATTTCGTTTTAGAGTTATTCTTTCTTGAAGAAAAAAAAATTGAACTCTTGAAATTTGAGAAACGAAAGGATTTTAACCGATCGTATCGCATTGCTCACCTATTACCGTTTAAATCAGTTTTGAAAAATTTAAATTTGCGCAAAATTGTACAAAATGTCAGCTAATCGGCACTTAACCGAAACGAGGTAGTACGTGCAAGTTAAAAAAGAGTTTATTTATACATCCTTATTTGATACGAGCAGAATTAGGAACAAATCTACTATAAAATGCTTTTTACGGTGCATAAATAAACTTCAAAACTTGGTAGTGGCTAAGGTGCTTCCCTGCGGAGCTGAATGTTGTAAGTTCGAGTCTCGTTTGCGTATTTTGTTTTTTCAAGTGAATAAATTAAAATATTATTAACAATAAAACTTCAGGTAAAAGTAACTTTTTTTTGTCATAGTTACAATTTGGCAAAATCACTTTTCAATTATTTGTTTTTTTTGTCATAGTTACAATTTGGCAAAATCACTTTTCAATTATTGTCATGTCTTTCTCGCTTTATCTCTCTCACTCTCTAAGTGCCGTAATTCACTATGCGTAGAGTGATATCTAAATAGCCACTTCTATGACCAAAAAAAACTTGATTTTATCTGAAGTTTTATTGCTAGTAATATTTCAATTTGGAAAAATGTATAGAAATTAAGTGTTTAAAAATTAAGTGTTTAAAAATTAAGTGTTTAAAAATTAATTCACTATGCGTAGAGTGATATCTAAATAGCCATTTCTATGACCAAAAAAAACTTGATTTTATCTGAAGTTTTATTGCTAGTAATATTTCAATTTATTCACTTGAAAAAATAACAGTACTTAAGGGTGACTCGAACTCACAATATTCGGTTCCACAGGCAAGCGACTTAACCACTACGCCTCCGTTTTGATTGAAAGACATCTAATTTTTTAGGTATATAAGTGGCACGGTCCGGCTTCATGACATTTGCTCTTAATTTTTTTAAAAACGAAGGCATACTGACCTAAACCCTTTTACACGAGTCACTTGTAAACATTGTATAAACATTGTATTCACTATACATATTACGAATTACAAAATATGTTAGTTAATTTTATAAGCTGAAAAAATGATACGTGCTCTTTTATGTTATTCAATATTTAACATAGTATAACAAGATCCTGTATAAAAACGATATTTTGAAGATCGTTGAAAAATGTATAGAAATTAAGTGTATAAACATTGTATTCACTATACATATTACGAATTACAAAATATGTTAGTTAATTTTTTCCGTACAAAGATAATATTAATTTCACAAAATTGCAATTAAAATAGAAAAATGTTTACGACTTCAAATTTAATTAAGGTGAAGTAGGATAAGTGCACAGCAGTTTTTACAAAGTTGGACTTTAAACGAAGGTATTTCAATGTATCGTATAAATATTTGGCAGAATAGTTAACAATAGCATTCCACAGCTAATACCGTTTAAATCATTTTTGAAAATTTTATATTTGCGACAAAATCTTACAAAATGTCAGCTATCACACACTTAACCCGAAAGGGGGTAAGAATGTACGTGCAAGTTAAAAAAAGCTTTGATGTTTATTTATGCACCCTAATTGGCTCGAGCAGAATTAGGAACAAATCTACTATAAAATGCTTTTTACCGCATTAAGATAGGTTATTTCGTTTTAGAGTTATTCTTTCTTGAAGAAAAAAAAATTGAACTCTTGAAATTTGAGAAACGAAAGGATTTTAACCGATCGTATCGCATTGCTCACCTATTACCGTTTAAATCAGTTTTGAAAAATTTAAATTTGCGACAAAATCGTACAAAATGTCAACTATTCGCACTTAACCCGAAACGAGGTAAGAGCGTACGTGCAAGTTAAAAAAGTTTTGAAGTTTATTTACGCACCCTAATTGGGTGCATAAATAAACTTCAAAACTTGGTAGTGGCTAAGGTGCTTCCCTGCGGAGCTGAATATTGTAAGTTCGAGTCTCGTTTGCGTATTTTGTTTTTTCAAGTGAATAAATTAAAATATTATTAACAATAAAACTTCAGGTAAAAGTAAGTTTTTTTTGTCATAGTTACAATTTGGCAAAATCACTTTTCAATTATTGTTCCATGTCTTTCTCGCTTTATCTCTCTCACTCTCTAAGTGCCGTAATTCACTATGCGTAGAGTGATATCTAAATAGCCACTTCTATGACCAAAAAAAACTTGATTTTATCTGAAGTTTTATTGCTAGTAATATTTCAATTTATTCACTTGAAAAAATAACAGTACTTAAGCGTGACTCGAACTCACAATATTCGGTTCCACAGGCAAGCGACTTAACCACTACGCCGCCGTTTTGATTGAAAGACATCTAATTTTTTAGGTATATAAGTGGCCGGTCCGGCTTCATGACATTTGCTCTTAATTTTTCTAAAAACGAAGGCATACTGAACTAAACCCTTTTACACGAGTCACTTTTCGATGGCCCCCAACCTGTATGTTAAAGCTGATCGAAATCGGCTTTAACATACAGGCAGGGGGATGGAGGTTGTGTCCTCCCCTTGTGAAATGTGAGGGATGGTATAGTGAAATATGACAAAATGTTTTTTATCGAATAAAAATGGTTTATAATTGATATTTTTGCATTTATCAATCGTCATCTCGGACAATATTCGCATGTCGTTCATTTCTTTTGAATAATCGCCCCCTGTTGGTTTTTCTGACATAGCTGCGACCCATGTTATATGCTAGAAAAAGAAGTTAATAAATAGATTAAAATGTAAAAACATGAAAAAATTAAATTGAACGCGTTATGAGGCCAGAACAGCCAAATAGGCACTTACCCCATGGCGCTTTCAATGTATCGTATAAATATTTGGCAGAATAGTTAACAATAGCATTCCACAGCTAATACCGTTTAAATCATTTTTGAAAATTTTATATTTGCGACAAAATTTTACAAGTAGCTTATCCCACACTTAACCCGAAAGGGGGTAAGAATGTACGTGCAAGTTAAAAAAGCTTTGATGTTTATTTATGCACCCTAATTGGCACGAGCAGAATTAGGAACAAATCTACTATAAAATGCTTTTACCACATTAAGATAGGTTATTTCGTTTTAGAGTTATTCTTTCTTGAAGAAAAAAAAATTGAACTCTTGAAATTTGAGAAACGAAAGGATTTTAACCGATCGTATCGCATTGCTCCCTTAGGTTCATTATAATTGGACAGCCCTGATTTAGATCATTACAAAATGCATTAAATGGGAAAAAATTCAATAATGATAAAGAAGTCAATTCATACTATTTTATTATTTTTTATGTATCTATTTATATTTTATAACTTTTTGTTAACTTGTTTATTGGATGCAATCTGATAAATATAATTTTGTGAAAAGGTTTGTTAATCTGGATTTAAAATTGATTTCCAAAATTGTTATATTTATGCGTTCTGTTTGTTGAGACAATACCATATTGAGTACCAAAGCCCCTCCCCCTTTTTTGTAACTGCGGCCCTCCATATCTCTAGTAAACACAGCTATGACCTTAGGTTCATTATAATTGGACAGCCCTGATTTAGATCATTACAAAATGCATTAAATGGGAAAAAATTCAATAATGATAAAGAAGTCAATTCTTTCATTCAAGACTTTTTTATATCAAATGACTTAGATAAAAACTTTTATTCAGAAGGCATTCATCAATTGCCTATAAAATGGGAAAGTGTCATTAATAACAAAGGCGATTATATAATTGATTAAATGTAAGGCTATTTTCTTAATGAATAAAAATTTTTTTAATACAGCTGAAATTATTTGTTACAACCCAATATATGAGAGCATTGAATAAACTGCACACTGTTAGGGAAAAAAAGAGATAGTAGATATGTGACAATAAATGATTTAGAGGAGGGAGGGGTATCATACAAACTGTGACATTACATTGTAAAAATATTTTGTTTTACATCTCTAATATAACATTATTTTTTTTTCATAAAATGCAAAATATTTATGGTTAATCATTTGGAAAATAGATTGTAATGTAACATATTTGAAGATATGTTTGTTTTAAAATGTGAGATATGTATCTAGTTAATGCATTTATATCCAGTTAGAAGGTTTATTTGATTGTTAAATAATATACATTATATATAACAAAGTACTAGTATAAAGTAATTCATATTTTCTACTATTTTATATATTTTTTATTATATAAAATCAGAAAAAATTTTTTAAGTAGAAAGAGAGGGGAGTCTTCTAATTTGTGATGTCAATTAGAGGGGTCAATTTTTATGTTACAAAAAATGACAAAGGGGAAGGAGGGAGTCAAAAAGTGTTGGAAATTGTTTGATGCATGTGTGTTTTTGTGTGTGTTTTTGTGTGTGTGTTTTTGTGTGTGTGAGTTTTTGTGTGTGTGAGTTTTTGTGTGTGTGAGTTTTTGTGTGTGTGAGTTTTTTTGTGTGTGAGTTTTTTTGTGTGTGAGTTTTTGTGTGTGTGTGTGTTTTTTTTTGTGTTTTAGTGTGTGCATGCATCATGTGCATGTTTTTGCGTGTGAGTTTTTTTGCGTGTGAGTTTTTGTGTGTGTGTGTGTGTTTTTTTTTGTGTTTTAGTGTGTGCATGCATCATGTGCATGTTTTTTGTGTATGTGCATGTGTGTGGTTTATGTTTTTAAAAGTAACGTAATAGTAATTAATATCAGACTATCACATAGTTAACTTTGAAACATTAGATCTGAAATATCAATAATATAGTAACCAAATTTGTTATACAATAGATCTTATAATTTTTTTTCTAGAATAGGAATAGAAGATATAATTGGCAGTATTGATTCTGATTAACTTATAAATTTGATCTTCTATATCAGAGGTCTCCAAACTATGGCCTGCGATATGATTTTATCAGGCCTGCCAATTGGAGTATTTATCTCTATTTTTGGGACAACACATCTTTGAAAAAAACTTTTTTCCGAACGAAATATGTTAAGTCAAAATACCGGGCAAATTTCTGATAGAGTATTTGAAATTGCTACTTGTAATTATCAATTCAAAATTTGAACCTGAGTTTAATAAGATTTTAAAAACACAAACATAGTTACATCATTCACATTAATGGTTTTATTGTAATTTGTGATGAAAATATGAGAATTTGCTGATAGTGTTCATTGCTATTAATATACGATAGATAATTTAATTTCACATACTCTATAATCAGTTTTTATCTGCTTTCAATAAAACTCATATATCTAGTTCTAAAGTTTATTTTTTCGCTATGGCCTGCTGAACAGTGCTGAAGTACCTAATGTGGCCCTCACGGCGAAAAGTTTGGAGACCCCTGTTCTATATCATTTATATTAAATTGATCATTAAAATATTTTTGATATTATTTGCATTTCTATCATATACTTGCTATCACAGGAATATGTTTTATATATACTTTCACTGTAATATATAAGCAGTAACATATTGTATATATGTAAATGATTTCAGGCAATATTGTTCTATAAATGCTTAGAACTATACATTTAATCAGCAGATATGTTTTTATACTTTTTAGAAGGTCATCTTTAGTTGTATTTCAAATGACCTTCTGAGAAGGCCAAAATGTTTATGGTGCATTGCGTTGCTTTCTTACTAACAGGTAATAAGTAGGAGAGTGACGCATCTTGGCAACATGACGCGTCATGACGTTTTGTGTACTTGATGGTTATTGGCTAGCTTTAAAGGGTCATAACTGGAAAACAGTGCAATTTGACCATATGCTCATTAGACAGTTTTGACTTGTTTCAAGGTCTCCTATCAGTACACAAAATTTTACAGTGAAGTTTTTCTTCACCCTGTATACCCTGTATTTTCAGTAGTTTTAGGCAGTTATATTTCACTAGTTCAAGCATTACTTTTTTAGAGAAAGATCCATGGTGTTGATATTGCTTCTGGCATATTATCATTCATAAGATAGGCAATGTTTACATGATTAGAAATCTCTATGACTTCTTCCATTTTGATTTCTTTTCAGGTGCTTCTTATTCTGCATAACTCCATTGTATGTTTAGAGATAGTTTATAAAATCTCCTAGCTATAGCCATATTCCACTCTTTATATCTTTTTTATGTTCTTCAAGTCTAATTTTTGTATTTCTCATCATGCTACTAATATACACTCAGCCTTCGATTTACACAGTAGATACTTCCTGGAAAAATCGTGCAAACCGAAACCGTGTAAAACGTGATGCAGAATTCATACAAAATAGAAGGATATGTTCAATTAAACTGTAAACCGTGTAAATCAATCTAAAGAAGATAATGAAAAGTCGAGGATACGTTCTTTATAACCGTGTAAAATGAGATAAGGATTAAAGGAAAAAAGGGGATTGCTTCATTAATTTTTAGAGATAATTTAATGCTTATACTTTTTCAATTTATTTTTGAAAATGAAAACAAACTATTAATTAACATCGAATACAGTACAAAAAATTAACAATATTGCGTATAAATAAAAACAATAAAAGTGTTCAAACATAATTAGACGAGCTGCAAGCGTGAGTTGAGTTTAGTTGAACTGTGAGACTTGGACAGTAAAAATTGATACCTGAGTTGAGTTTAGTTGAACTGCGAGACTTGGACAATAAAAGTTAATAGAGAGCGATAAATTGTGAAAGCTAAAGTGGACTAAGAAGAACTGTGAGTTATTCTGAATTAAAGGAGCGAAAGTGGACTAAGAACAACTGTGAGTTAGTCTGAATTAAAGACATGAAAAGTGGACTAAGAAGAACTGTGAGTTATTCTGAATTAAAGACATAGTGGACTAAGAAAAACTGTGAGTTATTCTGAATTAAAGACATATATTGTGGACTAGGAAGAATGCGAGTTATTCTGAATAAAAGACACAGATTAGTGTTGTATGAGATAATTAAGAACTATTCTGAATTAAAGATATAAATTAGTGTTGTATGAGATAATTATCAGATTTTGTATTGAATTTTACTTACAAATAATCTTGATTCACTATAACTAATATAGTGAAACAAGATTATTTTGTTTTGTGTGAATAAATTGGACTATACGAAATAAAGCTGTATTCACTCTTTATTAATCTGTAAGAACTCGTAAACCCACAAAATGTGACAATATGATACTCTTTTAATTTATAATGCAAAACAATCAAAATAAAACCCCAAAAAAATGTTTTTTTGTTTTCATTTAAAAACAGTGTAAAAGCGAAACCGTGTAAATTGAGTGCCATGTAAATCGAGGACTAGGTGTATATTTCTTCTGTTCATGTACAGTAAGACACAGCTTAACGCTATTTCGATGTAATGCAGTTTTTTTCGAATTCTATATTTTTATTGATTCACTTTGGTATGGTTTTTCAAATCATTATTCTTACATAAATCCGAAATCGCAAGAATGTGTTGCATTGATACTTCTATGTCATCTCACAGTGCATTTGATATCAGTGCAGTGCAATACATACAAAAGTCTACTGTGGTCAGAGTTCATATTTATGATTGTCATCAATGTTATTTTACAGTAATAAAAATAACAATTATCCCAATTTAGTTTTAATCTGAATGCTGCCACTTTAAACTATAGTTCCTTGAAGTAGAAACATTTTTCTTTCATCAATATCTTTTTGTTGTTTATAGTTTACTGAAATCTGATTACTGCTTTTTGTTCTTAAAATGTTTTATTTTCTAATTTTAAGAATTTTTTTTAAGTTTAAGTGTTCATTTAAGCTTTAGATTTAGGCATATTTAGCTTCTGGATTAGATAGTTTAGTTATATCCCGATAATGCATTTCCCTCAAGTACGCTCTTACCCCACTCCACCTTATAATAAAATACAAATAATTGCCATATTAAATATTTGAGTTTTAGTTTTTCTTTTATTTAAAAAATATCTATATAAAATAAAAATAATTGCCATATTAAATATTTGAGTTTTAGTTTTTCTTTTATTTAAAAAATATCTAGCTTTAGATTTCTTTTGCTGTGATTATAAAATTTAACATTTTTTCTTTATTAATAACATATAGTTTTGTGTCTTAATAACTAAGGATGAAAATATATTTATCGAGAGGCGAAAAAATCATATAGTTTTAATGTTTTGCTAATAACCATTCAGACTACCATGTCCATGTCCACTGAATCATTGTGATGTGGAGCAAATGAACCGAATTTATTTCAGTTTTACAGAGAAAAAATATTTCTTTATGTTACATATTTTCATTTTACTTTTGAATAGGGTATTACAAAAAAATTTTAAGTTTTTCGAACGAATGGCTTTAATCTTATAAAGTATATGATATTTTTTGATACCATGTTTAATACGTTTTGAATTAATATTTGAAACTGATTAAATGATGTTATTTTGTAAATGCAGAAATAAATTAGAGACTGATTTAAAAATATTAAAAATAAGCAGATTCTTATTGTTTGATGTCAGCAAGGGGTTGTTATAAATGTGTTTTAATATACAGTATTTTTAAAGTATTTTAAGAAATTATTCTGTATAGATGAGAGTTGTTGCACTGACAGTGATTATTTTTCGCTACCTCTCATAGCAATGCTCTAAACCAGTGGTGGTCAACCTTTTTGAAAGCAAGTGCGCAACGAAAAATTTTTACAGTGCGGTGGGCGCATGAATTTTTTTTTAGATGGGTAGCAGATAGAATAGAGAAATATAGCGTTACAATATAATGAAATCATTATACTTCATGGTACATAAATGATAAATAATGAGTAACAAAAATTACATATTTTATATATGTGAAATTGTTAACATAAAAAATGTTATTATCTTCATTAATGAGATGGTTGATACTGTATGTCTTCACACAAAACAATTTCACATATATAAAATATGTAAACATAAAAAATGTTATTATCTTCATTAATGAGATGGTTGATACTGTATGTCTTCACACAATTTTTCAAATCATGACTGTAATTTGATACTGATATTCTTTAGCAATCATTTAAATTTTCATCCATAAGACGTGGTCTAAACTTATTTTTAATAAATTGCATTGAAGAAACCTTATCATCTTTTTAATGAGAAGGTTGATACTGTATGTCTTCACAAAAAATTTTCAAAATCATGACTGTAATTTGATACTGCTATTCTTAAGCAAGTTAAAATTTTTATCCATAAGACATGATCTAAACTTATTTTTAATAAATTACATTGAAGAAAACATGGCTTCACTTAGATAAGTCGATCCAAAAAAGATTTTAGCTTCAGTGCACAATTTTTAATATTGAATATTTATATGAATTAACAAATTTCCAAAATGTCTTGTCCATGTTCATAGCTTTCAAAGCGACATCATTTTGTAATTCTTCTTTATAATTGGGAAAAGTATCAAAGAGAGAATTGGCACCAGCAAATAAAGCATTTTTAAATAATTCTCCATTTAATTTCTAATTCTAAATTTTATATATTTGTTGTATTAAATTTATTGATTCTGTACTTAAAGTAGTATGTCAAGGTTATTCATAGAATTTTTTAAAAATAAAATAAAATCAGTTTCTCATCGTCAAATTGACTAAATCTTTCATTAAAATCATTACTTAATTTAGATAGATAATTAACAAATCTTTCATTAAAATCATTATTTAATTTAGTTAGATAATTAATGTATGTTCGGGAATCTAACTGATTTTCTAGAAATATTTTTGACATTTGAGGAAAATGCGCCAAGGAGGAAAATTCGCCAAGGATTTTTTTGAAAATGTGAACTCCACCTTTAAATGCTTTAATAGCACTTACCAAATCTACCAAATTTTTATTTTCACCATGAAGTTCAAGTTTTAGCTGATTTAATTTCTGAGAAATGTCAGCTAAAGAAGTTAAATCACTTAACCAGTTAGGATTTTCAAGAGTACTATAAATTTCCCCTTTTTGTTCAAGAAATGCTTTTATGCTTCTATATAAGTTAAAAACGTGGCCGTTTACTTGATCCTGCTTCAGACACGTTAACTAGAATTCTTTTTTTGTCGTTATAAGTATTTTTATCCAAAAATAATTAAATTTGTGAATTATTGGAAACAACTATTCAACAGTAAAAAAAAAGCTAAATCACCTAACCAATTAGGATTCTCAAGAGTACTATAAATTTCTCCTATTTGTTCAAGAAATGCTTTTATTTCAACAATAAAATTAAGAAAACGTTCTAATACTTTGCCTTTGCTAAGCCACCTCACCTCTGTATAAGTAAAAACGTGGCCGTTTACTTGATCCTGCTTCAGACATGTTAAGTAGAATTCTTTTTTGCAAAAGCTAAATCATTTAGATAGATAGGATTTTCAAGAATATTATAAATTTCCTCTTTTTGTTCAAGAAATGCTTTTATTTCAACAATCAGTACTATAACTTTCCCCTTTTCGTTCAAGAAATGCTTTTATTTCAACAATCAAATTAAGAAAACGTTCTAATACTTTGCACTTGCTAAGCCACCAACTTCTATATAAGTTAAAAACGTGGCCGTTTACTTGATCCTGCTTTCAGACGTTAAAAGTAGAATTCTTTTGTTCGGTTATAAATAAGTATTTTATCTAAAAATAACTTTAATTTGTGAATTATTGGAAACAACTATTCAACAGATAATACACACAATTCAGTCATTAATATCAATTTACAAGCATAATATACTGTTGCGTCGTTGTCATATGTACACATTTCAGCACGAATGCGAATGATGCAAACCGAGTCCGCACGAGTCTTTTCCTGCACAGCCTCGGAGCATGCCAACTACTGTCGGTAGATCAAAGGTTTTTGTGCTAAGTCTGGACATATTAAAAACATTTAGACTACATTTTTTAGTTATTATTTATTTTTTATAATTTTGTAAATTACAATTCTCGTTCAGTAAATAGAAATGCTATTTTAGTAGATTTGCAATAAACTCAAACTAATAAAAAGATGGAAATAAAATTATTATTACTTATTTAAAAATTATTTTCATATGATTAAGAAAAGTTAAAAAATGATATTTTAAACTTTTAAATAATAACTTCAAGGGAACTATATCCAAATAAACCTAAATAATCGTATGTACACATTTTAGCACGAACGCGAATGATAGTCTGCACGAGCCTTTTCCCGCTCAGTCTCAGAGGGTGCCAACTGCTTTTGGTAGATCAAAAGGTTTTTGTGCTAAGTCTGGACCACAGATTAGTTGAGACAGATAGGACACTCTCATATACTCTCATAGACTCTTGTATACAAGAAACGAACGAAGCGCCTCTATGGAGAGTACTTGACAGCATAATATACCGTTGCGTCGTCATGGTATGTACACATTTCAGCATGAATGCGAATGATGCAAACCGAGTCTGCCGAGCCTTTCCCCGCACAGCCTCGGAGCGTGCCAACTGCTTAATATATCCAGATTTAGCACAAAGGTTTTTGTGCTATATCTGGACAAATTAAAAACATTTAGACTACACTTTTTATTTATTATTTATTAGATTTAACTATTAATAAAAATGATAATTTAAAGTTTTAATTATAAAACTGCCATACGATTCGTAGAAATAATAATAACCGACCTTCCACTATCTACAACAAAAGTGAAATGAGTATGGCCCATGGTAACGCTAGATACTGCCAATAGTGGCAGCACCTTCGAACAAGCGAAGTGTCCCATCTGTATCAACTAATCTGTGGTCTAGACATTAAAAAATGTAGTCTAAATGTTTTTAATTTTGTAAATTACAATTCTCGTACAGTAAATAGAAATGCTATTTTAGTAGATTTGCAGTAAACTCGTAATAAATTAAGATGGAAATAAAATTATGATTAACTGTTTTCATATGATTAAAAAAAATGGTTGACTTTTATCAAATTCAGGATGATCAAAAATCCGGCAATCAATATTCCGGTTCCATCAGTTTTTCGGCATGAATGTCAGAGCACATTTTTAAATTTACGACGTTGGCGCGCCATTGTTTTCTGGAAGCGCCGTTTATGTTTTGACGGGCCTGTACTTTATGGCTGTGGTTCGATATTCCACGAACTACACTAACTAAACCTTCAAAGTTTTCTTGGTTGACGTCACAGTTTCGTTTGAATAAATAAATAACCAGTTCAGAGTGCGAGGTCACACGATTTAAGATGGAGGCATTCCTAAATGTTTTTAGCAGAATTATCCACAAGTTTGTTTGTTAGCGAAGTAAATGATACAAGAAATGATGATTGTAATCATGTATTGAAGCACGCTGCACATTTGTATAAATTGGATGCCATTGAAGATGATTGAACTTAGCCCCACTGCGCATGCGGTTAGAAGTCGACCCTACTCGTGAGATAGGCTACTATCTCACGAGTAGGGATACTAGTGAGATAGATCGTGCGAACTCAGTGCGACCCAATCTGACGTTAGTGGCGACGCGTTGGAGTGCCACGCAGGAAGACCCGGGTCTGGTCCCGGATTTTTTTCGGGGTACTAGGCCCGGCCCGGTAATCCCCGTCCTTCACCATCCGGCCCCCCTTCACGGGTGTGGGTGCAGCCCGTGGTCGGAACTGGCCCCGCCCCTTAGTACTCTCCGATTGGAAAGGGGGTGTAAAATAAGCAAAAGTAAAAAAAATCTGACGTCAGTTGGAATAAAGAACCACAAAAGTAAGGAAACAGAGTAATATCGAACCATAGCCCATATTCAGATGTTTGGTCACGCTCG
This sequence comes from Olivierus martensii, assembly GCA_000484575.1. Lineage (NCBI taxonomy): Eukaryota > Metazoa > Arthropoda > Arachnida > Scorpiones > Buthidae > Olivierus > Olivierus martensii. The sequence continues at coordinate 14,699 of AYEL01084238.1, forward strand.
CAACCATGGTTGCCAGATTCGCTTTTTTTGACACCAAATGAGCTGTTTTTCAGCTTCTTTTAGACATGGCGTTAGAAATTTTTTAACATTGGTTTTTTTTGCTTACTTGCATTATATAAAATCTTTTTAACATTTTTCGAGGACACAGTAACGAATTAAAATTCTGTAGAATATTTTATTTAGTTAAAAGACTGCAGTTCTAAAGAATGTTACTTTATGTAGTTATTGAACATTAAAATTTCATTATAATCATTTATCATTTGGCGTAATTCTCCTTTTGACTAATTTTACTGATGAATTTTCAACATTCATCAGTATATTTCTTTATCCTATAATTTAATAAAAGTTTTGTAATGAAAAACATGACAAAATTGAAAACATTTAAATATACTGATGAATATCATCATCATAAAAATCCGTTAAATGAAATCGCTAGCTTCATTTGTTTAAAAATGACGGATGGTTATTGCAGGCCACAGATTAGTTGATACAGATGGGACATTTCGCTTATTCGAAGGTGCTGCCACTATTGGCAGTACCTGGCGTTACTCATTTCACTTTTTTGTAGATAGTGGAAGGTCGGTTATTATTGTTTCTACGAATCTTTTATAGCAGTTTTATTACAAAAAAACTTTACCTGAAATGAACATCATTTTTATTAAGTCTCCATAGAGGCGCTTCGTTCGTTTCTTGTATATGTTACAGGACAAACCCGAATTCAGGAAATACTAGAGGAAATATTTCCGTGGGTGCATAACAGATCAACTGCGGGCGCGGGGTTGGCCACCACTGCTCTAAACACTTTAATCTGGAATTTTCATATCGATTACGCTGTCTTCTATATATGATATAATATCCTTTATTGTTCACAGAAAAATTTTGCTAAATTATTTTTAATTGAAAAAGATATAAAAGAAAGAATTGAAAAATCATTAAAATTCATATAGTCATTAGGTAAATTTATTGCTTCAGATGGTAGAATGCTGATTAATAGAATTAAAGTTATTTTTCGATTATGTATTATTTTATCATTCTATTTTTAACATCATTCATAGTTTATCAAAAATTTACACAAAACAAATCTTGTAAAATGCTTGCAGTTTTATTCGTAGAAAATTCTAGTAAATACAATACTGTATTGTATAGAATAATTGTTTTAGTAATTTTCTTTGGTGGTTGAATGGTTTTTAAGTTATTGCTGTTAAGATATATATTATAGATTTATGTTGCAAATATATAATGTTTATAAATAAAAAAATTGACATTATTGGCATAAATTTATTAAAATTTCTGGTAGACACATTGATTGACTTATTGGTAAAAAAATAAGTTTTTCAAGCATATATTATTTTAATTAGGTTTAATTAAAATAAACTCATAAATGATGTGCAATATTAAAGAATATTAAACAATTTTCATAATCATTTTAATTTTAAATAATCTTATTTAATAAATAATGATAAAATAATGATTTTATAATATACAAAGCTATCAATAATTTTATAAAATGATATTAGCATAAGTTAAATTAAAGATTTATATATTGTAGCATACAAAATAATAGAACTGTTATATATTTAAATTATTTGGATTTATACATTATTGGTATATTTTAATACATTTACAATTATTTTTTTATTATTTCACTATGTTATTATTGCTATTATTATGGCATTATTATTTCCAATGATTTTAGTGTTTTTCTCTCTATTTATTTTATTACCTTAACTATTATGCTTTTATTATATTTCTGTTTTTAAAAATGTCTTGCCTTATTTGTTATTTAAAATACAAAACAGTATGGATCAAAAAATGATTGCCAACTCTAAAAGGCTCAGAAAGATTCAGGTGATCTGTAAATTACTTTACCATTATAAAATTAAGCAGGATATGTCATATCCAAACTAACTGTTTGGGAAGAATTTTTTAAAAATTATTTATAACTCGATAGCAGAGTGATTACATGCAGCATGTTTACAGTTGCTATGAAATATTCTGAATGAAAGTACTCGAATCAATTAGCCAATTATAAAAGCAAAAACGAAATAAAATTTAAAAATATTATAATTTATTTAGTAAGTGAAAAATAATAAAGAAATTGATTATCCATAAATATAAAATTGGAGAAGTAGTTTAAAGTCATTGTGGTATGAATTATTTTCAATGTCAAAACTCAATATTGACAAATCTTTTACTTGTATATTCTAAATTATTATTTATGAAAATTTTTCTACGGCAATTAATTAAAACCAGCGAATGATGACATAATGTAAACGTACTTATGTTTACTTTTTGCGCTTTTGAATGGAAAATATTTTTGATTCATACTGTATTCTTAATATTATATTTAATAAGAATTTATTCCCATATATTTTAATATAATATTTATTATTTAATTTAAAAATATTTAAATATTTGAATATTTATTACACAATAACATGAAAAGATAAAGTAGAATCGGGGTAAAATCTCTAAATGAGAGTTGAGTTCATTATTATTGCCATTTTCCATACAATATAACAAATAATCGTTAAATATAACAACATTTCATCATATATAAATACTATATTTACAATCTCGAAGGAGTGAAATATTACATGACAGAATTTCCTTATTATATCTCTGGTATTTATCATTCAGTTAAGTAAAATGATATAGCATAATTGTTTAGTAAGTACAAGTTGTTTTATATAATAAAGTTCACATAATAATAGCTAACAGAAATAATAACAATTAAGATGTTTCTGTATCGTTTTGTTTGACACACGTCAGGCATGCCAAAAATTATTATTTTCTATTTGCTAATGTAATATATGTTTGCCTGAATACTCAAGACGTGACATTTTATTTATTAGGATCAGGATTCATTGTAACATATTTTTCTATACCGACTAGATAAAAATAGCTTAATGCTTTCCTTGCTTCGAAAAGTTTATTTTATCCATAGACCTGTAGTCGACGACAGCATCGTGAGTCAGTATTGAGTGTATGGGAGAGTTGACGTTCGTTTGTTCGTTTGTATAAATTATCAATAAGAGCATTAAATATATAATTTAATTGTTCACGTTACATTAATCGTCACGGAAAAACATTGTTAATATATTAAATATTATTTTATTAAGGTTATTTCGCAACAAAACGATCTGTTATAAATATATCCCGCAAAGTTTTCTATCACATTTTAACAATGCGATAATATGCACACTTCCCGGAAAGGATGTCTTCTTACTGGTGGTATTACCCTTTAAACTAAAATCGATTGTTCCGCGCCTTAATACACGGTTACAAACGTGGGAATAAATTGCTCCCATACACTCAATACTGACTCACGATGCTGTCGTCGACTATAGTTTAGTGAGTTCGTGTTTCTTTTCTAGTTTTCTTTACATAATTTGGCAGAATGTTTTGAGATTCACAAATTGATTTTTCCTTTAAAAATAGTATTATTCGCATTCTCTATGAATCAAATTTAATATTCTGTTAATTTTATCAATTCGAAAAGTATCAAAGGAAACACTCTGCGAATATTTTTTATTTTATAATTATAAAATGATAGACTGTTAAGGGACGTAGTTCTTCAAACATTAAAGGTATGATTTGGAATTCACTTAATTAATTATACTAAAATTTCCAATCTTCCTTTCTGTTTAAAATTTCCATGTTTCCTGTTTTATATCAGTTTTAGAATCATATTTTAAACGGACAAATTTTACGATAGGATCAATAATTTGTAAATAAATCTGTCAACAAAATTAATAATGTCAGAGGTATATCTGTTAAAATGTCATCTGTCAAATAATTTTCTATAAATGCGACTTTCCTCTTTTTGTCATTTTAAATAATTTCGATCAGGTTCGAATGCTAAACTTGCTTTTCATTTTATGATAAAACCATAAAATACTTTGTAATTTTGATATGCAGTAATTATTCCTATACATATTTAAGTAATGTTTTTGTTTTTTCTTTCTTCTGGATATTCCATTGAATCGGTTGATATTATATTTTTTTAAAACTTTTTTCTTTATATACAATAATTAACGGTACTTGTTACGATTTCTTTTGATTCCCTTTCGGCCAATTTTATGATTCTAAAATTTTTCTGTCCATTTGTAAATGTTGACCTAGTTCCGTACAGGTGTTCTATACAAAAACATCGTTAAAACAGATCATTGAAAATAGCAAAGAAATGCGAATTTCAACTCCACACCAGTTATTTGATTTCATATATACTGTATATATGTTTCACCAGTTTCTAGAATAAAATTTAGATTTTCTTATTCAATGAAAGGTATGTTATTTATGATAAATGAATGACTGTTTTGAATTTTACAATCACATTATCAAGCACATTTACAGTACATGATATTGAGATTTAGAAAACCTCGTTCGTACAGATCAGTTTATTGTGTATTTTGTGCCGGATCTCTTAGCTTGTAATGTCTGAAATATTTAAAATAATTATTTCTATTTATAGATTATTGTATAAAAAATATTTTCTACTTTAGTTCGATGCAACTTTGAATTAAATTAAAACATTTTTGAATGGTGGATAAATAGTTTTCCTCATATATTTGGTGTTGCGTATCATTTTCGTTCCAGCATATTCAGATTTCCATCTATTATTTTCCCATTAATGATAATTTTTTTATTTCACTAAATTAGACTGATAATTTAACAGAACGTTTCCCAATTCTTCATATGCATTAATAATTTATGCATTTAATTTATATTACGAAACTTAGGCTCAGGAAAACATGAAAATTATTAGATAAGTAAATATTGAATTATACTGTGAATAAATAATTCAGAGTAATAAATACTTCATTATGAATTATTCACAATAGGCATAAATTCATTTTAACAAATGAGAAATTTGTTATTTGTTGATCTAAAAGGAAAATCAGCCTCTTTTTCATCGAATACATGTAATTTCCAGTTTCTTAATCTTCCAAAACATTCAGTGTATAGGAAATTAAACAATGCTAATTCTTGCAGAGGATATATTTCGCAGTAGTTCGCTGGCAATACCGTACCGTTCCTGCAGTTATAACATTATAGATTTCGAATATTGTTCTTTCTTATTTTAACTTACAGTACTAGGTTACATACAGAGTTTATGAGAATTGTGACCTCGGCAGTTTTGTTTGTAAAACGTAATGAATTCTTGTTTCATAGAATATATATAAGCAGTTACACAGGAATACATTTTATTACAGTCTTGAACTTTTATTCGATATTTTCTTCTTTTGGTTTTCATTATATAATATAACAAGGTTCTTTAACAAGCACATATACAGTACATGATATTGAGATTTAGAAAATCTCGTTCGTACAATAGATCAGTTTATTGTGTATTGTGTGCCGGATCTCTTATGTTGTAATGTCTGAAATATTTAAAATAATTATTTCTATTTATAGATTATTGTATAAAAAATATTTTCTACTTTAGTTCGATGCAACTTTGAATTAAATTAAAACATTTTTGAATGGTGGATAAATAGTTTTCCTCATATATTTGGTGTTGCGTATCATTTTCATTCCAGCATATTCAGATTTCCATCTATTATTTTCCCATTAATGATAATTTTTTTATTTCACTAAATTATACTGATAATTTAACAGAACGTTTCCCAATTCTTCATATGCATTAATAATTTATGCATTTAATTTATATTACGAAACTTAGGCTCAGGAAAACATGAAAATTATTAGATAAGTAAATATTGAATTATACTGTGAATAAATAATTCAGAGTAATAAATACTTCATTATGAATTATTCACAATAGGCATAAATTCATTTTAACAAATGAGAAATTTGTTATTTGTTGATCTAAAAGGAAAATCAGCCTCTTTTTCATCGAATACATGTAATTTCCAGTTTCTTAATCTTCCAAAACATTCAGTGTATAGGAAATTAAATAATGCTAATTCTTGCAGAGGATATATTTCGCAGTAGTTCGCTGGCAATACCGTACCGTTCCTGCAGTTATAACATTATAGATTTCGAATATTGTTCTTTCTTATTTTAACTTACAGTACTAGGTTACATACAGAGTTTATGAGAATTGTGACCTCGGCAGTTTTGTTTGTAAAACGTAATGAATTCTTGTTTCATAGAATATATATAAGCAGTTACACAGGAATACATTTTATTACATTCTTGAACTTTTATTCGATATTTTCTTCTTTTGGTTTTCATTATATAATATAACAAGGTTGAATTTTCATATATTTTCTCAAAACCTAGCACATCTTTTATCTTAACATTATTGAGGCTTCTCTTGTATTTGAAATTACTGTACATTATTTTGTCGTTTTCACCTTTTTCTGAACTATTCTTTTTTGATCATGATTCTGTAATTTTATCAATCCCTGATTGAATATATTCTCTCATCAATAATTGCCTAGCAGATTTTCGCTTATTCAGTTTGCCAAGCACTTTTATATTATTAGAAGTCAGAGATTGCATCTGACAATTCTGATATGAATACTTTTCCCATTTGTCAGATTTTCCTTTCTTTTAATGATCTCTCATCAATAATTGTCTAGCAGATTTTCGCTTATTCAGTTTGCCAAGCACTTTTATATTACTAGAAGTCAGAGATTGAATCTGACAATTCTGATATGAATACTTTTCCCATTTGTTAGATTTTCCTTTCTTTTAATGATAAATTATTTAATTTTATATGAAAATGTGTATTTGTTTGTGGACAATATTTGGAAAAGAACAGCTTTTTATTCAATATAAGATATATTTTCTTTTCGTCATTTAAATAGGCAATATTCTCACTGCCAGAAAAGACAAGTAGCAACTCTTGATACAATTTCAGTTTAGATATTTCAATGAACTGTACAAGTGTCAAATTATTTTTATATGAAAATTGTTAGAATACAAAATACTGTCAGCTGATTGATTTACACGAATTTTAACGATATCAATTCGACAGAATAAATAATACTGTATAACACTCCTCATTATTATATCCTAGAAAGAGAACTAGAAATTTAGTCTGAATGTAATCGATCATGGGGACACAATATCTAACATATTTTCCCTTTTCACAGGGTTTCGGCTGGTTGTGTCGCCTCTTCGGAGGCAGGAAGACACCGGACTCTTATACTATCCTAGAAAGAGAACTAGAAATTTATTCTGAATGTAATCGATCATGGGGACACAATATCTAACATATTTTCATTTTTCACAGGGTTTCGGCTGGTTGTGTCGCCTCTTCGGAGGCAGGAAGACACCGGACTCGTCGAAAGAAGAAGTGCCGGCACCTCGGGAGAAGTCTCCAGTCACTCGGCGTGTGACCTTTGCGGATCCGCTGGCGACTGTGCAGTACATCCCGCGTGCCCGGCACGTTACCTTCTCTGAAGACATCGAGGTGCGGGTGTTCGAGGTTCCAGTCGACACCGAGCTTCCGCCCGAGTGGGTTTTTGACACCCTCCAGCGGTTTCGCAAGCGCCATCCTCGGCGCATGCGTCGTGTTCAGCCGACTTGGGTGAGGGTTCTGGAGTTTTGGGTTTCGCGCTGATTTTGTTGAACCCATCTGTTTTTTCACATCATCATCGCCAGAATCCTCAGAGGCCGGAAGTATGAACAGTGCTTTCTCATCCTTTACTGTGTTTTTTCACAACATCATCGCCAGAATCCTCAGAGGCCGGAAGTATGAACAGTGCTTTCTCATCCTTTACCGGATGAGAATGCCATTTAACACCTACTGTTCATACTCGACTGCGATCCTCGAACTTCCAACATCAGACCCGCCGGATTCCGAAGACGTCATTCACACCTCTCGGGAGTCGACCTTTACCGGATTTGACTGGACATGACATAACCAAGTCGGGCGTGGCTCTCTTGGTTCTCTTTTACTCGGATTTGACTCCTGGCACGTACTGTACTGTGTTAGCAATTTCTTATTAGTGGTTGGTATTTTCTGAGGTTAGTCGATTTCTCCAGGTAGTGGTTGTAAGGCTACTCCTCCTTCAGGCCTTATGATCCGCCCAGCGCTGTACCTTTGGTTAGGAGGAGTTTACGGACTAACGGTAGCTGGGTACTGGATGGGAGACGGTTGATTGGTTAGTTTTTAGTTAGAATTCAGTAGTGTTCATTTGAAGTGTTAAATTAGTTTAGGGACATGATAGGCTAGATTGTTCGAGTAGAATTTGTTAGGTTTTTCGATATTTATTAGTATAGGTCGTTTAAGATTCATCGTTTGTTACGTTTTTGTTGTTCTCTCCGGGTAGTGTTTGTAAGGCTACTCCTCCTTCAGGCTTTACACTCCGCCCAGCCACTGTACCTTTGGTTAGGAGGAGTTTACGGACTAACGGTGACTGGGTACCCGGATTGGAGTTTGTTCTTTGGTTAGCTTTTAGTTAGAAGTTTAATTGCAGTGTTCATTTAAGCTTTAGATTTAGGCATATTTAGCTTCTGGATTAGATAGTTTAGTTGTTATAGATTATTTACTTTCTATAGTTCGTCTATTTTCACTTTGGTTCTTTTTACTTTATTCTGTCTAGATAGTATTTCCCCATTTCTTAGCTCTATAAGTTTTGTTGCAGTGTTCGTTTATGCGTTCGATTTAGATAAGCTTCTGGGCTTGATAGGCTAGATTGTTTCGACTTGTTGTATTCAATTTAAACTTCTTTTCCTTTAATTTATCTTTTAGCATCGAACTGTTTATTGGATTGACGTTTTCCGTTTGTTAAGTTTTGTTTATAAGTTTGATCTGTGGTTGTTAGTTAACTTTTAGTTTTAGATTAGGTTCGTGATTTGTTTAGATTGTTTATATTTGTTTCTTTTTATACGACGATTTATAGGAACATATTTTGGATTTATCGTTTTTTCAATGAGCAAATATTTACTTTCTCCTATGTATTTAAGGGTTTTTATTCTTAGTGTACGCATTGATATTTTTTTATTATTTCGGATTTCGTTTACGTGATTTAAATCTACAAGGTTTATCATTTATAGAGTTAGATATTTACAGTATTTCAGTTTTTTATTGGCTGGCAATTTAGTTTAGTTGAGTTTTCATATGAACAGTTCATTAGTGAATTTTATTAGTTACTTACGACAGTCTAACTATTATTAGTTTTTGTTTTTCCATATATTGTATTCATTCTTGTAATAGATTTTATCGATTTTGTTTTGCTTTTCGATATACCGAATGCAGTAAGTAGGATTGTTTTCTCGTAGGATTGAATTTGTAGCTTAGATGATAGCTTAGCTAATTATTGTATTTGAATTTAGTTAGTTATTTTTGTCGTTATCCCCATTGTTTTAATATTTTCAGTTGTTTTATTTATTACTTGCTTTGCTTATCTGATCTAGGTATTGCTAAATGTTTTATAGTGTTTTTTTAGTTTGTAAGTTCCACAGGTATCCAACTTGTTTTCATTTTTCAATTCCTTTCATTCTCCATTCCGTAGAACATCGTAATTTTCATTTGTTTACGCTTTGTTGAAATCTTTTGTATATTTTGTTATTCCGTAGCATATATAGGTATATTCAGTATTAATTATATTCTGTATTATTTTTGTTTAACAATAAATTATAATTGAAGAAAATTGTCGGGAATATTGATTGTATTTAACATTTTCTTTAAGAATAATGTCGGGCGAATTTACTGTATGTAATTTTTATATTTCAATATAGACGATAGTCGCGTATGTATATTATGTATTTTTTAAACTAATTTTATTGTCGCGTATGTAGATTATGTATTTTTTAAACTAATTTTATTGTCGCGTGTTTATTAAGTATAAGACTAGTGTGTAATTAAAAATTGTCGGGAAGTTTTTGTAATTTGTATACTTAATTATAAGTTCTTGTCGCGTATAGTTATAAATTAATATAATGTCGGGCAACTGCTTTAAATTTTGTGTAAGATTGTATGAGTATGATTGGTTTTTGAGATTGGATCGTCATCAATTATAGTAGTATGAGGAAATGTTAGGGAATTTTTGTCGATAGTTGAGCATTTAGTTAGTCCATACGAGTCTGTAGCTTAGTTATACTCGAAGTTTATACAATGTGGTCGCTTTCTCTTTATTCTAGATAGGGAGTTTTATGAAGTTTGAATTAGTACTTCGAATAGCTCTTTTTTTAGTTTCTCAGATCGATGTTTGAGATGCTTTTTGTTGCTACACAGTGTACGTTGCCACTTTTTTACCGGTGTTTACCTGATTTGGCGAAAACCTTCCATCAACAAGGTATGATTTCAATACTAGTTTTTTAATAATTTTTACTTATTTGATATCCTATATTTTATGTCTTGTTTTTAACAGTTTCACTCGGATAGAGATGAAAGACGACACTGCCGACATTTTAAGATGTGAAGAACGAAGACAGGAAGACACCTCGCGTTTATTTATAATTATAATTTTCCGCGTTTAGTTTTTAATATATTATTTATGTTTTATATTTATAATATTGTTGTTATTTAGTGTTTAGTCGCGATCTTACAATTAAAGTAAACAATAAAAGAAGAAAGAAGACATCGGAAGAAGAAAGAAGACGTGGAAGAAGAAGCGTTGATTGAAAAGAGAGTGAAACTATTGCTGGAAGTAAGTTTGAAATTCATGTTTTATATAAATGCTGATATATACTGTATTTATTTCTGTTTCTAATAATATATATATTTATCTTACAGGTGTTTTCTCTGCTTACTGGATGCGACTTTTACCGGATGTGTCTTCTTACTCTACTCCTGGATTTGACTTCTTACTCTACTCCCGGATTTGACTTTTACACATTCACGCACAGAAACAACAACACCTCACACAATAAATTCACAGCCTAACCTTTACTCGATCTTCGCACTCATGCATTAACATGACAATCATTTTTTCACTTAAAATTTTCTCAACATGCTTACACAACAATTTACATTTGCTTCCTAGAAATCCAACCCCTGGGTCCTCGTCCCAGGAAGCGGAAACATTAATTTAAAATGTTTAATTTTTAAATTAATGGCTAAAGGGGCTCTGGTACTTGATATATAAACATACTACATGCAAATATGAACAGAGAAATTTTTTAATTGTATCTTCATTTATAGCAGGAATAAGCATAAAATCGATTGCGATCTACATGTCGATTGCAAACTGAATTTTTGTCGATCATCAATAATATTACAATTTTTGCGGTTTATCAATCTTGAAAATATGAACAGAGTAATGTTTTAATTGTATCTTTATTTATAGCAAGAGTATGCATAAAATCGATTGCGATATACATGTCGATTGCAAACTGAATTTTTGTCGATGATCAATAATAATACAATTTTTGAGGTTTATCAATGTACAACAAATATTTGTTACATTAAAAAGTAATTTTGTATTAAAACACTATAAGCATGTAATATGTAAGCTTCCGTAAAACACAATTGCATTTATTATAAACGTAAATTTCAGAGTTCTACTAATTAAATAAAATCGATTTTTCAATAAATATGCATTCAGCAGTTACTGCTTTAAAAAACTGAGATGAAAGAGAATTCTTCTATAAAAATGTAGTTTAAAATTATATATGAGAGTATCTTTAAAATTGAAAATTTTGGCATTTGATAAGTTTTATCGATTTCGAAGCGCTTGATTACTACTTGAAGTATATTTTGAATTTCAAAGTTTAACACTGCTTTAAAAAACTGAGATGAAAGAGAATTCTTCCATAAAAATATAGTTTAAAATTATATATGAGAGTATCTTTAAAATCGAAAATTTTCTCATTTGATAAATTTTATCGATTTCGAAGCGCTTGATTACTACTTGAAGTATATTTTGAATTTCAAAGTTTAAATAAAAGGAAAACGATAATTTAAAAAAATTCATATTATGTTAAAATTGTTTAATAACTAAACGTAATGAAAAATTCACAAAAATTTCTTACAAAATAATTTATAAGAAAAATAAAAATGCCTTACCTGGAAATTAATGCTACTGATCGTTTTTATTACTAATGCATGTAAAGATATCTGCAAAGAATTATTTCTTGTTAATCAAAAAACTAAAAGACTTATGTAAAAAATATACAAAATTTCTCATTAAACTTTATTAAAATGCATTACTTTGATTTCTCAATCAAAGTAATGCATTTTACTTTTCTTATTTTCTTATTTTTTATTATAGATATACTGCCATATATCTATAATATTTTTGTATTTGTATGTAATTATTCATTGACTAAAAATCATTATGCGATCGCCCTGATACTTATTGCACTCAGCTAATGCAATGTGGAATGTTATATCAGTAAAATTTATTCAAAAACTTATTGATGTGTCCAAGAGATCTGAAGAAATCTTAAAAGCTAAAGGTTTTAATACTAGTTATTAAAGTAATTGTGACTACGTTTTGTTTTGCTCAATTTTTTAGTTGATTGATTTTTTATACTCTATTTTAACTAAAAACACTTTTGAAGAAGAAAAAAAATTATCAGAAAGTCGTCAAAATCTACTCTTAGATTTCAATTTTAGTAGGTAGCTTGGAACAGATTAATCGATTTGAAGCGCTTCGGCTTTCCACTCTGAAGGACCGAGTTCGATTCTTGATCCCATCCTTTAAAATATTTATCATGAGGTCCGGCTCCGGCTGTCGATTCTCGCCTCCATAATCTGTCTGATCCCTCTGCAGGAGTGGGCAGCCTGTCGAAAGGCTTATTTCGTCCAACCGCTTAGTACAGTACTCTGTCTGAGTGATAAGTGGCGAAAAGCAAAAAATAATAACAATAAAATAGAAATAATAAGCAAAACATTGTAATTTCAAAATTTACAATATTGAAATACATGCAAACAATGAAATGTAAGAATTATGATGAGGTAATCGTATGCCTGTCTATTAACTTTATCATGGTCCCCTCAAATACTTCTGTGCTTCTTCTTCACGTAGTCCCAGATTGAGAACCGGTATTCTAAGCATCTTCTGCAAAGTACTTGCGAGTTGCTTTCAATGGATAAAAATCAAATAAGGATTGTTATACTACATGGCACTGTTATCTTAAAAGTAAGAAATATTCAATTAAAGTGGAATGTGGTAAGTGCAGAACGGTTTTTACAAAGTTGGAATTTAAATGCAAGTATTTTAACCGATCGTATAAACATTTAACAGGTTTGTTAACAATCGCATTGCGCAGCTATTACAGTATAATTAATCCTTGTAAATTTAAATTTACTACAAAATCGTACAAAATGTCTGCTACTCTGCACTTAACCCGAAACGGGATAAGAGCGTACGTGCAAGTTAAAAAAGCGTTGAAGTTTATTTACGCATGCTAATTGACAGGAGTAGAATTAGGAAAAAACATTACTATAAAATGCTTTTTGGCGCATTAAGATAGGTTGTTTCGTTTTACAGTTAGTTATCCTTTGTTACAGAAACAAGGATTAAACTCTGAAATGTGAGAGGCGGTATAGTGAAATAAAACAAAAATATAAAGTGATGTAAGTACACAAATTATTTAATAACAACTTGTTTAACTTATATCACTATATTTTTGTTTTATTTCACTATATCCCCTCTCACATTATTTCCTTTATATCACTTTAGTATTTTTTTTTTCAAAATAACAAACATACGAAAATTTTAATTGATATCTTTGCATTTATCAATCAATATCCGTTCATTTCTTTTGAATAATCGCCCCCTGTTGGCTTTTTGACGTAGCTGCAAACCATGTTATATGCTAGAAAAAGAAGTTAATAAACAAATTAAATTGTAGAATACAAAAAAATAAAATTGAACCTGTTATAATACGCAATTACCCCAAAGTCCTGATCTGCATTTGCCCCAGATAGCAATTTTACGGGTCAAGAGCTTACTAGGGTTTTTCTCAAAAAATTTTGAAATGCCAAAAAATATTGTTTATTTAATATAAACTTTAATCAATATTCTACATGCTTACCAAAAAATAGCCCCTACTATGAAGTTATCTGAAGAAATTTTGCACTTTTAAGATCCTGTCAAAGTTGTGTGTGCTGTTCGGACGCGATGCTTTTGTAAAGGTCGAAGTAAATACTAAAATTGTATCATTCATCGTGCGTTATCTATGTCGATAGGTTGATATTAACTTGTAGTAGATTACTATATCAAATAGCAAAATTTCGCTTATCTTATAATAAAAAAATCCCGATAATGCACTTCCCCCAACTACGCCCTTACCCCACTCCACCTTAATTGAATTATTGATAATTTCAACTGAAGAAGATATAAAGGAAGACATGGAACTCGGCTGTACATTCAAACAATATGTGAAGAATTTTTATAGATAAAGTATGATCTTCTAAAGTTGCATTTTCCTGCACCAAAGCTCAAATGAACCAGTTGAAATGAAAATTATAATATTTACAACAAATCCCATGGCTGTGCTAGTGAGCCGATAGCATAAATGGGATTATCACCCTATTAAACGCTTAGTAGATAATAGCAATAGCAATAACTTTTTACATTCAAACAATATGTGAAGAATTTTCATAGATAAAGTATGATCTTCTAAAGTTGCATTTTCCTGACCAAAGCTCAAATGAACCAGTTGAAATGAAAACTATAATATTTACAACAAATCCCATGGCTGACAGTGAGCCGGTTGCATAAATGGGATTATCACCCTATTAAACGCTTAGTAGATAATAGCAATAGCAATAACTTTTGCTATACCGCGTTATTATACCATTATGTTCTTTGACTGGATGGAAACAATGCCGCATGGAACAATATCGTAACTAGGGATTGTACGTAAATAAATCAAGTAATACGAACTTTAAATGTTGTAAACCATCGTGTTCGGATTTCAAACTTGTAAATACAATACAGTACAATACATATTTATACTCTACATCTCAAAAAAGAAAAAAAAATTTGGAAAATATTATACGGAAATCTGATATAAATAAATCAGGGAATACCTACAATTTTCTTGTTTCAAACCCATTTGTAAATTTTAGTGAAAAATTATATTTACATAATTAATACATTTTTATACTCTACATCTCAAAAAAGAAAAAAAAATTGGAAAATATTATACGGTAATCTGATATAAATAAATCAGGGAATACTTACAATTTTCTTGTTTCAAACCCATTTGTAAATTTTAGTGAAAAATTATATTTACATAACTTGCATTATGTTATCAATATTTCATAAATATTATTTTATTTTTCAGTTATACAAATAAAATTAATCTACAGATTAGATTAGAATATAATATGTATTCTTCCATGCATTTATACATACTAAAATGAAAATGCTCTGTCAGAGCATAAAAATGCAAATATGAATTTAAAAAAGAATCATTGATGAAAAATGGAGAGACGAACGAAACTTAATGCTTTATATGTTATTCTTGGATACTTTTAGATATTACGTCTTATAAATTTACATTTTTTTGCGAATTATTTTGACATTGAAGTTTTTTTGAAAGTTTAACTAAAACTTATTATTACGATTCAAAAATAGAATAGCATATTCCCCTCCCATATTTTTACGAGTGTCATTAATTACCATTATTGTTTCTAATTTTTGATTTTTAAGTAAAATTAAGAAATGTAAAGAACTTTGTTGGAAAGGTGATCGAAATTCTATCACATTTTTGTGCGGAGCAGTACAAAGCTTCTATATATATAAAAAACGACTGTTATTATTGACTAATGCAAGTATTTTTTGCATAAAATTCAGGTTTCTATATACAGTCAATCACGAACAAATTTTTCGAACACAAAATGTTTCGAATTACGTATTGTGTCTCGAGTTACAAACACAAACCATCAACATAGACATTTTCAATGATAATGCCATGTGCCAGTTTAGAAACATTTTAAAACATAGACAAAAACAAATCACACTAGACAACTTTTTAGTGAGACAGAGGCCCAGTGGGTCTGAAGCAGAGTCGAGTGTAACAGAAAAAAGAAAAAGAATCCTCTTCCAAACAATAACATTTCACTTCTTCACCATGCCATCAACTCCTATATACTGGTATGGTAAAACTAAATTTAATTTTCATCTATATTTGATCTACTTAGTGTTGTATTTATCTTTTTTGTGATAGACTTAATGATTTCCATTGATTTTGTGTGAACTTGAGCACAAAGTACTGTTATAAAAGTTTAAATAAGTAATCATCTGGGATCCAGGAACGGATTAATCCATTTTACATTAATTGCTATGAGGAAAATTGTTTCGGTTTACGAATGACTTTTAAGAACCAATTAAGTTCGTGATCCGAAGTTTGATTGTATATACCTATATATATATATATATTTATCATGCAAAGTTTTATTTCTAGATCACGTTTGAATTTTTATAAAATAAAGAATTTTTCTATTCAAACCTTCAGACTTTATTAAACAAAAAACTGTAATTCAAAAAATATTTTTTATGTCAATACAGTATGCTTTCTTATTGAGTTTTTTAAGAGTTGTCTTATTTACTTCTGAATTGGAAATACTGTTTGGAAAGAAAAACAGACAACAGTGCTTTCACCTGTTTATGTTCTAAAATCATTCTGATAAATAGAAAACTACCATGGGTCGAAATTTTATAAACCAATATTTTGATAATTTCAAAAATAGAATGCTGCCATTATGAGATAAAATTTTATAAACCGAGTTTCGAACTGTAATACAAGATATGACCGTGACGTTGATCGCTCTTTAATGCTACTAGTGTATACTTTATAAAAATTTATTTATTAAAAATGTGTTAATTATAAATTTGAAGAAATCATAAAATAAATTAAATAAATTTTAAAATTTTATTGCTAACACGAAATTCATAATTGTAGAATTAAAAATTGTCAATTTTGTAGAAAAATTACAACATTT